>CAJQUW010007050.1:0-30216 GCA_907163375.1 Prostheceraeus crozeri | reverse complement strand
TTTTGATAACAGATGTACATCGAGATACATGTAAACGTCTTAAGATGAAGTACAAGTACAAAAGCACCACACGTTGTGGATGAAATTGGATGTTTGTAAGTAAGCGATCATTTCGCTGATATTGACGCGTAATGTTTTCTCAACCACTGCTGTGTTGGTATATTGGAGGTTGAGCAAGAGAGTCAAATAGTTCACCACGTCGGTCTTCTCCAATAAAGATCGCTTTCCAATGCTCACCGCCTAAATTCTGTGAATGAGTGTTTAGCACAATAAAATGGGATAGTGATTTACTGCAGGTGGTAAGGTATCGAGTGAATAGACATTATCGAAAGCTTTCAACGTCGCTTCGTCTGCATTACGCTGCACTTTAGTCTTAATATCGTCAGCAGTCAACCAACTCATTAACGATTAAACTGAAGAATCACGTCACGATACTTTGTAATTTCAATATTTGAATCGAAGACTGCATAAATTAATACATTGATCGTCTCAGGTAGTGTTCTTTTGAACGTCAAATCCAAACGAATATTATGAGGCACGTTCGCTTGACGATAGGGTGCACTAATATCGCTGTCAGCAGTCAAATCAAATGCATAAATAGTATATCCACTCTTAAACTCTTTCATAGTCAGTCCGTTGGTGTCATCCGTATTGTAAAAGCCATAAACATCCATAAAATCAACATAACTGCGCATAAATTGATCCGAAGCAAAATCTGGTTTGTATAGGGTGGACCAGGATGACTCACTCCGTTTACACGTAAAGCAATTTCACTTAACTGATTGTGTTTAAAATTGAAAGTATTCTTCTTTATATTACCATTAAATGCATCATTTTCAACCATTGCCACCATGAGGAGCTTCGGAGCTTCCGATGGAAAGAGGCCATCTTTCATGAAACTCTTTTGATCTTTCGGAATTGTAAAGGTGAGAAGCTTTGTATGCTGAATGGGGTAAATGGCATTTTGGCGGTTAAGGCCTTCAGCATGCCCTCTAATGACACTTGGATTCGGTACTACTCGACGAATGTAAAGTGCAATATCTTCCACATGAATTCTAAATTTGTCAACTTTAGCAAATGCATTCAGCGCAAATTCAGGCTTATTCAATGTCAGCTTGAGTCGCATGCTGGTATTACACAGTAAAAACATTGACTGTCTAAAGAAGTCTAAATTCAGCGGACCATATAGCTGACATACTCTACTATCTTTAATCATAGCAGATCGCTTTACAAACCACTGTTTGTTTCAACATCAAATTTTCCTGCTTCATCTCTGTACCATCCCATGGCTTCCATATGACTTTTTTGTGCTGCTGGATGAAACTGTGATACATGATTGAAATATGATTTATAGGATAATCGCTTTGACCACCTTCCACCTGCTGCTCTCCAATCGTTAGAGAAACATCACGAAGTAATGTAGTCAATGGTAAATTGTTCAGTCCAACTTTATGTGCATCATCAATAGCAGTTCCATCTGCTTTCTGAATTCTAAACCTCAAATCAAGCATCGCATAACTCAAATCTATGTAGTTTTAGTCATCACTACCACCAGGAATAACAAATTCAATGGGCCAGCATTCTCAGCTGTTCGAGGATGATAATCTACAATACTTGAACTAAGAATATCTGTCTGTATGGCTTGTTGATCGAACAAACAAAAACCGGAAGTTTTACACTCCATGATTAGAATTTATAGCAGCGTCGTCGTTTAGCGCCTGATGAATGATTAGAGCCTCTGCGACGTTTGCGTGAATGCCTTTTGACTGAAGATCGCACCTTACCAGCTCCGCGATGTTTCCTCCTTCCTTTATTCATTCGTTTAGGTGATTTCTTTCCTCTTGAGTAACACCAGCAATGGCTGCTTCAATGTTTTTAAACCGCGTTCCTTCCCACGATTCAACAAACTGCTCTTAAAACTTCTACCACTGGAAAGATCACTAGCAACATCACCAGCAAAGCCAACGGCATTACTTAAAACATTTCGTTTTAAAGATCTACCGACATTGGATATGAGAGGTGCTACAACAGATTTCAGTGCACCAAGTATGCTACCTCCACGTTGGCGGCGAGCACCGATGTAAATTTGTCCTCCGCCACTTACATAGGAGGGTCGTGAATAAAAATGAGGCAGTTGGATTCATAGCTCAAACCCTAAACATTGTTAGTTACAACTTTGCATGAATCACTGTCGATCACTTAGATGAAAGATGTCGGCACGACGCATCCAAGAGTTCATACTTGAAGGATAACCAGTCCATTTAAACAAGACACCATTTCTTCACCTTGCCGTTTTTTACATCGAATGATTTTCTCTACCAAATATGTTTCACTTTCAGTGACTACCTCAATCTCATCGCGGTAAAAGCTACCCTCAATTTCTTCATTATCGTAATCTTTCAACTTGTAGGTGGTCGGAGAGTCTTTTTGATTAATCCTTGATACTGTAAATACCTCCTCTGTCCAATTCGGGAGGTACCCTTTAGCAAAAACACTTTTCACTTTTGAGATACGAACTTTATCGCCAATTTTCACATCACTTTTCACATGAGTGCGTTTACGTTGGAATGATTCGCGCACTTTATCTACATTGTCAGCATTTACATCTACTGGTCTGAGTCCAATAGAACGATGGATAGAGTGATTGTAGGCATGGAGTGTATCTTGTAGAACCTTTGTCCAATTTTGTGTCAAGTTGGCAGTAAAATGTCGCCACAAGCGATTTTTTAATGTGCGATTAAAACGTTCAACGAGTGCAGCTTTATAAGCGCTCTTTACACTAAACAACTCAATGTCATGCCTCTCAAATAATCTTGTCACATGCTGATTTTCAAACTCTTTTCCTTGATCACTCTGAATTCTTTTTGGAATGCGACCTTCTCGAAAAATTGTTTGGAATGCTTTTGCTACTCCTTTCCCTTCTTTAGTTTTTAAAGGTTGAGCCACGCATAACGCGAGAAAATATCAATGACGGTTTTAAAATAAAATTATTGCCCGAGTTATGTTTTGAAATGGAGGCAACATCGCACAAATCTGCTTGCCACTGTTCATCGATGTCATGAACAATATAATGGCGGGTGCGGTACTTCTTTTTCGCTTGTTTGTGGAGTGTATAGGTAGCCTGACCCTTTAACCATCGTTTCACTTGTGATTGTGGAAGACCACTCGCTTTTGATAATTTCTTGATAGATGCAAATCCTGCCGGATGTTTTACATCATAATAGATTGACTTCAAACGTTCAGTCGATGACGACTGACTCTTTTTCCTCCTTCTCATCTTTTTGTTTTCTTGCCTTTCTACATTTACAACAACTGCAGCATTTAGCTTTAGCGGTTTTGCGATCGTGTTTACATTGCTTAGGGGTTTCATTATGAGAGCTGGCGCAGCAAGTGCAAGTGACAACGACATTCACCTCTGGCGGCTCATTACATGGCAAGCAACACATCTGCTTCATATTAATAGTCTGAGAACATGTATTTCCTAGGAGGAGCTGTTTTACGTTTTCCTTTTACCAGTTTTAGTGGCGATGTAGATCTACGTCGAGTTCTTCCTCTTGTTTGCTTAGTGAGTGTGGGAGGGGATGTAGCAGGTGACGTCTTAAACCAATTTGTTGGCATTTTCATCGTCTGAAGCATTGGAGTAGTAGCCACTGTTGAATCAAGTTCTTTCAATGTCTCATTATTCAAAGCAAATTTTGGCACATTATGCTTTTTCAATAGTTTAAGAAAGTATGACCACCCAGGTGGAACATAGCCTTGACGGCGCTTTCTACGTGTCGCATACTGAATCAAGTCTTCATAACGTGAAGCAACAAACACATTATTTTCATCTGTAATGATTTCTCCTCTATCATTTACATTGAGATGGGGTTCAATACTGTTGAAAAGAGATATGGCATGTGCACGAGATGCTAAAGGTGTAGCAGTCGATACAGAGTCACGCATCTTATTCTTCAAGTTTTTCAATTGCTCAACAGTTTCCGATTGTAATAATACAGCACGATGTGGATCTTTGATGTGAACATTTTGCTGATAATCTAATTCTTTCCTATACATTTGATTTGCAAGAGGTTGCTTTACTTGCTGCATGGCAGTCAATTGTACATATTCATCCTGAGGAATAACAATCATGCGAGAATAAGAACTCATAGTTTGTAGATAATCATGGAGTTTTCAAAATATCACTTCGAAATCTAAATTCTTCCGGACACTCTTGCGTAAAGTCAATGAATAAGTAACCGTATGGTTTTTCAGTAGCTGCTTGAAAAATTTCAATTAAGGCTTTTGATCCTCTGGGTGCAACTTGTCGCGCTAAAATTTCAAATTGACTTTTATCTCGCGGATTCTTGAAAATAGCATAATAGTGTGTATTCAGGTTTCGTGTACGAGCTTCTTTTCCATCAGGAAACAAATTTTGTGTAATATAGATGATAAAGCACCTTTTATGGTGTGCTGCGCGAGTGAACATATCTGTAACATCTTTGGAATTCTTACTTTCTTTTAATAAATCATCCAATACAACAACATCATTAGACTGAAGTTTATCCACTGCAATAATTCCTTCATGTCGAATAAAGTTGCGACTTTGCAATTCCTGAAACAGCGACGGTTGATAAATACCATAACACCAAATCACTCGATTGATAGGTCCCTTAAACAACTCCCTTCTTTTATCCAATAAATTCAGCGTGAAAACAGTTTTACCTGCATGAGATGGACCTGATACAGTCAGAACTTTATCGCATTGAAGTCTGAAATCCATTTTATTACTTTGAGATTCAACATTTGCATAATTAACGCTTAGAGCCAAAGATATTACCCAATAGGTTGCCCACGGCAGGAGCTATCATTGGAAGTATTGCTGAAAGGAAACCGCCCTTTTGTGTTAGAGTTTTCCTCTTTCTTTGAAGGGCGACTTTAGGATTGGAGATGAAACGCAATTTTGTAGCATATCGCTTAAGTAACTTTCGTTGTTTTGGCGCTAATTTCTTCGTCCTCAACTTTCTCACATGAGAAATAATTTCACAAATGAATTTATCGTTAGCATGTCGTATAGCATTGTATCGCTGATTTGCTTTCATTCGTCGGAGAGCTTGAATGGCTGAAGAAAACTTTGAAGACTTTTGACTTTTACGTTTCGTCATTTTACGTTTCGCCATTTTCCGTGTTAGTCTTTGCTAAAACCTATCTTTACCACATTTGCATAGGTACTAACTATTGCGACATAAGTGACACTCGAAATGAGCAATGTCACAGTGGTTACATTGGCAAAGTTGAATGCAATTACGTATGAAACAGCGTTGACAAAAAGCATGCTTACATCTCTTGAAGATGCGCTTTTCATTTCCATCCTTTCGTTTACATACATCGCAACACATATTTTCACCGTTACTGATGTCTATAGCAAGTCTTTTTGAAGATATGAATTTGCTAGCCTTTTCTAAATAATAGACGCATGTACAGAAGGAATATACTTCGAGAGTGAGCAGACATAGCTCGAAAACCAGTTGTGCTACAATCAAGTACCACTGCATTTTCAATTTTTCTTTATGGAAAGTTGAATGTGAATATCTGAAATCGCTTCAATCACTAGACTGCTACCATGATGGTTAAATGCGTTAAGACGTTCAGCAATTTTTATCATATGTCTTTTAAAAAATTCTTCGGGGTGATCTACCACTATTCCATTGAATAAGAAGCAAAATGGAAAGAAGCGACTTTCCACCTCTTCCTTTCCAAAATGACTAAACTTAATTTTCGCAACTAATCGCGCCATGACAATGCTATCAGAGAATGTATTCATTAACTCTAGAAATAGAGTGCTAGCATCATCGACCACTGCTTCGATGTCGGTCTCATCTTTATGAAATTTTATCACATAATCTTGAACAGCTCCTTTTAAACTTTGCCTATGAAAACGTAATGTTCCGCAGTCGTTTGAGAAAGACATGATCGCCCTTTAACTAACCCATCCATTGCATGAAAACAACTCTTCTCATAGTAACATTTATTGAATAACGGTAACAAGCATGCATTATAAATCAATGGTTTGAAAGAGATAAAATAGATACAGCTGATAACTATCATACAGCGAGCAATGATAACCATACAGGACTTTGGCAGTGTTGAGGTAAGGAGGAAAGAAGCATTGGTTATGAACGTAGTTACTACAACGAACAGACAAAATAGGAACACACAAATCCTTAAAACGTTTCGTGACTTCATGATAATGTTGATTCACTCTACTATCCCAAGGCGGGAGCAAAATATCATCATGATTAGATTGGGAAATACTTTTCCTCTCCTTACCAGGATTATTACAAAGATGCGTATAACATTGAAAGCAGCTAACCATCGTTTAAAGTCAATAAGACGAGCACTCTCACAAGAAACGCCATAGTCTTGCAAATATTTCAGATTAAGTCCATGAATGTGTTTTCTCGCCCATTGATCAACATTGGGATCGCAGTTGGCATGTTGATGATAGACACTAACAATCTGATATGTCCAATTGTTCATAGCAATAGCACTGAGCTCCTGTACAGGTTCACCCTCACAATCCATAAAAATGATGATAGAAGCCTAAAACGGAAATTTACACATCTAAGGAAGCGTTCTATAACATATTACAAAATGAAGAATTACATCGATGCTTTTCACGACAAAATACACAAATGATATGATGGCAACGAAGAAGTAAAATGTATCTAATAAGACCACGTCTACGACACTCAAAGCACATAAGCGAATTGTCATAGGGTAGAGTTAGGAAAGGACTAGTAATTCTCCTTCTTTGATTTGCGTTTTGATGTAGCATTCTTCTCCGACTTGCGCTTCGTACCACTGCTCGATTAGGAATTTGATCAATTATGTTATGCGCTCATCTACGCCAATGAGTCTGGTTTTGGAATTATATAAGGATGGAGATTCCATATGCATGGAGAGAAGAGGCTATTTTATTATCCTTGTGCCGACCATTAACATATAGTCCATTCACTTTGAAAGGATATCCCAAGTAAACCTTCCTTCCGAGCTCGTCGGCAATGTGATGATTGTTGAATGATCTCCCTCCTTCTTATAGTAAGTAACCAATGTGATACCGTGGTAAGGCAAATTTGATTACCATCCAAATCTTTCTATAGTGGTTAGTATCCTTGTCAGCTCTCTCGCTTTCCACTCTTGAGCAAGAGGAGTAGGAATGATTTTTTTATCCATATTTAATGTCACGTACTCCTCAATAATATCGAGTTGGCGTGCGAATGTACGTTACTCACGAGGGATCAGTATGTAGTCCCCCATACTGATTGCGCATTATCTTGACATCCGTGGAAGGGAGCATTCCCGTTTGGAGTACTACGCTTATGATCGTCCAATAAACGCAAGACTTGTTTTAAATTTACGCTGTAGCGGTGTAGGATTATGTTACCTTGGTTGTTTTCTTTCTTCACACTGGCCTCAGTTGTAGATGCATCAGATCGGAAGCGACACCTTTGGGTAACGTTTGAACCGTACATTTTTGTCCCTACCTAGTGCAGAGCAAAACGATGGAGTAGATGCCCAGAAAATGAAAAAAGATTGTATTAAGTTTACGTTCAAGGGAGGAGAGGGAGGGAAGTAGCGACGTTTACCATTTTAGGTTGGATAATAGAATAGAGAGAGAGAAAATGTGCGTCCGTCACTCGTGTGATTCAACGATGGAATGATTCTCACTGTGGAAGGCTCGCTATTTATAAAGAAATGCTTGATTCTCATTGGATGATGATCCTCATTGGACAATAACATCAAGCTGATTCCAAAGCCGTCAGCGAAATTTGATGAAACAAACTTTGGTAAAGGTCCCAGGTCGAAATTCCACACTTTGGAAAATTTTTAATTTTTCCCATACAAAGTCACTCTGACACTTAGGATTTTTTCAGGTGAGCTCCGACCTAAAATCTAGTAACCGCTCTAACTTTTGAACGGCTGCTCCGATTGACTCGCAACGAAAAATGCGGTCGAGCAGTGTTTCATCCTCTTTCCAATGCAACTCGAACGAACAAAATCCGTCCACTAGAACCAAAGTTAGAACAAGGGGGGGGTCAGCGAAAATTTGAATGAAACATAACTTTGGTAAAGGTCCCAGGTCGAAATTCCACACTTTGGAAAATTTTTAATTTTTCCCATACAAAGTCACTCTGACACTTAGGATTTTTTCAGGTGAGCTCCGACCTAAAATCTTGTAACCGCTCTAACATTTGAACGGCTGCTCCGATTGACTCGCAACGAAAAATGCGGTCGAGCAGTGTTTCATCCTCTTTCCAATGCAAGTCGAACGAACAAAATCCGTCCCCTAGAACCACAGTTAGAACAAAGGGGGGGGTCAGCGAAATTTGATGAAACAAACTTTGGTAAAGGTCCCAGGTCGAAATTCCACACTTTGGAAAATTTTTAATTTTTCCCATACAAAGTCACATCTGACACTTAAGGATTTTTTTCAGGTGAGCTCCGACCTAAAATCTTAAATGGCGTCTCACATTAAACGAAGACAGTAATAGGAGACAAGCCGTTTTGTTTTCAGTGGAATTTGTCTCACTCTTAGATTTCAGAATACACCTACTTCACTCGACAAAATCCTTCCACTGGAAGCCAAAATCGAAGCAAGCTGTCCTGAGGGGGGGGGGACGTCAGCGAAAATTTTTTCTCTCCGATTGCTTTCAAATTTCACCATACAGATTGCAGAAATTTCCACTGCTGAAATCCGAATCTGCGCTAGGCCCTCCCGCTTTTTCACACATCCGAGGCTTCGAGTTTGGACACTACACACCAAAAACATACCAACAGTACTTTAAAACTCAAGAACAAACCTAGACGGGTCTGAAGCCCAGGTCAACCTAGACGGTCGCCCAAGTCCACCTAGACGGTCTCCCCAAGTCCTACCATTGGGTGGAGGCGGTCGGGACAACACAGACACCAAAAAATACCCCGAGACTCACACAGAAACACTCCAACAGGCGGCAAACAGGCGTTCCAAGAGGGAGGGGGATGGGTGGGGACGTCCAGTACGGAACCTCGCACGGCACATCACGGAACACTGGGCGGACCAGAGGGGGGGGGGACCTCAGCCACGACGGCGGCCATCTTGCGCTATCTGGTGTTCGCCGTTTTCTTACTACTAACGTCAATCCACACAAAAATGCCTGTTAAATTATCATAATAATTGCAACTTACAGGAAAAAACGAGACCAACACTTTAAATTAGCTGCAGAAAAGCCCGAAACATCCCATGGGTGCAATTGAGAGAATCCGTGTAAAGGTAAAACAACCAACTACAAAGAAGGGATTAGTACAGACTGATCAACATAATAGTTTTTAACAATTACCGAACTACTATTACACAATTAAATCAAATTCCAATGAAAAAAATACAATTCACTTAAGTATTTCACTTTTTAATCTATAGATCAGTGGTCGGGCCAGAGGATTTTTTTCTTATTCCATTTTTTTTTTCGCAGCTCTACAAAATTTTCGCAGGCCTACTAATTCCAGCAAATTTATAGTATCATATTTTCATGATTGTCAAGAGCAAAACACCTCTCTTTCAAAAACTTGAACAACGCCCGAAAAATATATCTGTCGGGACAAACTGATTTTTCAAAATGTCTTGTGCAAATCTCCGCAAATAAGTGGCTTCTTGTAATAAGCCAGATTTTTACGGGAAAGTTAAAATACTTTCGTCATGAAGACTCACAAACAGATTTTCGCAATATCTGATTTCAGAAACGTCTACTACTGCCGATCTACTCTTTTCTTAAGCCATTTTTTGTTAATACTTAACTAACCTAAATAATAAAAAAAAAATAGATAAATGAACGTTGTTTATACGCTCGAAGCACATTAGGCACGGAGCCATTCTTACCATGTGGCCGAGTTGTCATTTACCACTATCATTCTTTTTCATGCTGAGTGATACAAGAAAGCAGAGTGTACATAATTTTAAATTCTTAGGATTGTCCCGAACCAAGATTTGAACCAAGGTCCTCACCGGACACTCAGAGCGAACACTCCAACCACACAAGGCCACAGCGCCGGTTCCTAAAGATAAAACTGGCATTTTGTTACCGAATCCATCTTATCAGCTAGTACATACATGTGCATGTAGCAAATATAGTCAAAAGTCACTAACCTTACAACTAAACCACCAACAAAAATTTTACAACAAAAATTCTTGTTATTACATGTCATTTAAGACATGATCCGTTCCAGTTGATAACAGGCGCTGACAGGAAGGTCACAACAAAAGGAGATAAACCAATCAGCAATTGACAGAAAGCAGAAGTTTTCATCAAAAGAAAACAAGTAATAATTACGGATCGAAAGAGAAAAAGTGGATGATGCAGAAATTCAGCGGTGTGGAAATCTTGACTTGTAAAGATGCAACAATCATATACATGAAAACATTGAGCATGATGTCTCTGAGTATGATCAAGTATGATGTTCTCTTTCCATTGACTCCTCCTGCTCCTCACGCTGCTGTCTTGCTTGGTTTTCCATTAATATTGCACTGATATTTCCCATCAATTCTCTCTGTCTCGGAATGCATCGAGCTTGAGGGTATAGGTCCACCCCAAATTTCCGGCACCTGGAGGAACTGAAGTCGATCAGTGGCGGCGACTGCACAAGCAACAAAATTTTTGCATCTGTTTGCAGGAAATTGCAGGAATAATTGGTAGTCGCATTAATCTGATGATCACATTATTTCTGCAACAGACGAAGGTCTTAGACCGAAAACTTGTGTGCCAATGAATCTAATTCGAGCAGAACAAAATGTGCTTTCCTGCAGTATTATCAACTCCGGCTCGATAGTTCTACAGCATATTAATGTTTTCCATTCCCTCGTGTTTCTTTTTGTCCGATGCCTCTATCTTTTATCTCTTAGTGCTCTGAAGCATCGAATTTATTGTCACAAAATTATTTTCCTTTTTTTGCTGTAACTGTTTTCCACTTTTTTTGATGGTGATCTGTCCTCTTGTTCTTTAAAACAAGCCTTGGAATGCCGCTTGGCCAACGACACTTTTTACGATGACTGTCTGTGGTTGGCAACGTGGTGGCAGAACCATAGAAATTGACAACAATAAACAGACAACTAAAAAGATAAAAATTGCTAACTTCAGATAAACAGTTTATTTCTATGGGCAGAACTGATTGTCGGCAGCTAGGTCAACGCTCACACACTGTTGATCAAAACAGATGTCTCGAGATTCGGACATTTCATTTTTATGGACTGAATACTGTAATCTCCTCACGAATATAGGCGGCCAACTCCGTCGTATTATTTGGACGTCGCGCATAAACTGAGTCTCTTAAAGTGCCCCACAAGAAAAAATCGCAGGTACTGAGGTCCGGAGACTGTGGAGGCCATTCGATGGGTCCTCGTCGACCGATCCATCTGTTAGGTAGATTACTGTCGAGAATAGCGCGGGCAGCAGAACTGTAGTGCGGAGGAGCTCCATCTTGTTGATAAAATCGGTGTCTGTTTTCAGCCCGTTGAAAAAAAGGGATGACATGATCCTTTAGAATACCACAGTAGCGTTCACCGTTCATTGTTGTGCAGCTGATGTCGAAGCTCAACACTCCTGTGTTGTCCATCATGGCCCACAATGTCACTGATCTTCGATCTTGAGGCTTTTCAATGAAGACGTGAGGATTGTTTGCACTCCAGTAGTGAATGTTGTGCTTATTGACGGATCCGTTAGCATGAAAAACTGCTTCGTCCGAGAAAACTATAAGCAGATAAAAGTTCCGTTGGCGGTCAAGTCGTGAAGTTATCCACTGACAGAACTCAAGGTGTCTATCGTGGTCATCGTCAGACAGCTCTTGTACATGTGTCGCTTTGAACGGATGATATCCTTTTCGGTGTAGGCATCGAACAACACTTCGTTGAGATACACCAACTTCGCGACTTAGGCGGCGTGTTGAGATGTTTGGATCACTTTTCACAAGCGGTTTTATCGAAGTGAAAATATCGTCTCCGCTTGCAGATATTGGGCGACCGCTACCTTCCTCACGATGGTTAATGTCACCGTACACCAGGAATCTCTTCACCCAGCGATGAACCGTTGAAGGGACTGGTGCTTCTTCCTCAAATTCTTCGCGAAACTTGCGCCTCGCCTCAGCAACGTTTTCGAATGCGACTGCCCAAGCGACAAGTTTTGCTTTCCTTTCCATACCTTGAATGAAGTTCAAATGACTTAGACCAGATTTCTTGGATGGATCAACTATCAACTTCATGGTTTGAATTTCAACTACGAATAATAAAAATACTGCCCAAGCGATATAGAACGCGACCATAGATATAGAGCATTAATAGACGAAGAAAATCAATGGCATGAAGACTATTTTTCGACATAATTCAGATATCGTTTTTTTTACTCACCCTGTAGAACTGACATGAGAGAAAGCTCCATCGAGTTCTTTTAAGAACTGCTTAATCCAATGGTTACAACGGCATTGCATTTGTACACCTACGGATTGGAGAACGCCGTCAGTAGTCATCAGGACTACTTCAATTATTAATAAAATTAGTGAATTGTTAATGTTGGGATGATTTCCATCATTGTATGAGAAATGTTCAAAATTACTTCGCTATCAGCATTAAAACATCAAGGTGAAAGGAAAAATACCTCGTTCACTAAATGCCAACAAACAAGTGACAAAATCGTTCACACCAATGGCAGCTAAACTCTTCATCACGAAAACGTAGGGCATATCCAAAATTTTGAACTTGGTATTACAAATCAACAGTATTGCCCAGGGCTGTGGACTCGGTCGATTTTCAGACCGAGTCCGAGTCCGGCCAAAAACCTCCGAGTCCGAGTGCAAATCCAAGTTCGGATATGACCGGTAGGCCTACTTAGAAAATGCAGACCAATTTTCCCAAGTCTACGTTGCTGTGATTTTAAAAGATTAGTGTTCAAATTATCATAAAACAAATTACGAACTAAAGTGATCACCCTGAATTTACCCTCTCACTACTAGAAAAATTCGAAAATTATGAAAATAATTTGTAGTTCAATGTAACAATAATGTGGCCTTACAGCCATCAGAAGCGATGTACTGGTCCCCACCTTTGTCACACATGAGGTTGGACCAAACACGGCTTTTCTTTGACACCATTATTCTCACGATTTTCAGAAGAAAATACGAACGTGTGGTAACTCGATTTGATAATCGCATGAAAGTGATTCCGCTTATAACAAAGTAACAAAGTAAGATGCGCGTGTGCCCAAGCAATTAGGGTAAGGTGCGTGGGAGAATCGAATAGAGCAACAAGCATGCAAACTGCATACAGTCATCGATGGCACTTAGAATCATGCACAAAATGCCTTATCGACACAAGGTAGGACTGTGCAAGGACGCGTACCTCATCCAGTTCCAAGATCGACTCCTTGTCAAAGATTATAAAATAGAAGTATATAATACAGTACATTATTAATACACAATATAAAATTAAAGAACAAATAGCGCAAATCTGGATATCAGAACGGACCGTACTCAGTAAGTTAGCGATTAGTTCGAGTCCGACTTGGATTCAAAACCACCAAGTCTGACTCCGCACCGAGGTATTTACCGCGTTTCGTTGCAACTAAAAACTGTTATGTAAGCGCTGCATCCAGTGTACTTATATATAAATTCTGTGGAATATTACCATAAGTAGTATATAGAATATAGGCAGACAATTATTTCGTAATATATTTGGTGCGTCCACCTTCATTTCAGAGAAGTGAGAAACAATCGCTTCAAGGACCAAACGGAGCTATTATTGACCTCTCTCAACCTTTTTTCGCCACCAAGTGCGATCAGGTTATCTCTTTGATTGTCAAACGATGTTTGGGCCAGAAGGTCTTCAATATGCAGTAGTTGATACACCAGTCAGATTGAGAGTATTTACATGGTCGGCTCCGCGCGATAAATCACTGAACCTCTGGTAAGATGAGGTTAATTATGATTAACTCCTCCGTTCCCAAGCATGAAAGTACAAATTGAATGCATTGCCTACCAGCAATGGAATTTTAAAACTTCACAACACCGTAGTTTGCATGCGTAAAAAAATGTCACAATCACAAATCTCTTGATAAACATGGTCTACTCTACTTAATAACATTTTGGAAGTTACAATACACATCTGCAATTTAGTCACCAAAAATTTGCGTGCTATTGTATAAGAGTGCCTTCTTTAAATTTTGCTCTGCCCTTATTTGATATCGATGTTAATGAAGTGTTGATCAAACGTGGAATAATATTGAAACAGTTGCATACACAAGTGAATCGAACTATACATTCCCCAATTGTACATTATACTGCTTTGCAATATGAACACAAGAATGGTCGCTGAAAAGGTTTTCAGAAGTTCTTTTTCAAGACCTGTTATGCCCTTTATTTGAGATAGCCAGAGGTTGAATCGGCATCGTCACGGGCGGTAAGACTTATTCTTGACTACGAAGTAACGAAATCACCAAGTCAATTGATGCCAAGCTAGAATCTGAAAATTTCATATTAAGAATTATGTCTCCTCCTCACTGGTATCATTTATCGCAAACCATGCCAGACAAACATTCCTTTTCCTGGAAATCTATCTTTCTTTTCTGCTAGCGTTGCTATTATTTGGATCTCCATCGTCCGATCCATGGAAAACAACACCATCCACTTTTGCAAAACATGGAGGCCTAATTTGTATGTGTTCCGATTGAAGTGAACGAATTATAGTCTAAATCTGACGAATTGCATGAACTACCGGTACTCCGTCTTGTGTTATTGCAAATCATTTATTATATGACTGAACGGCACACCTCTCACCATTTCAAGTAGCGCCGTTTGTGCACAGCAGCCGAAAAACGGATTGATGATGGAGAGCATTGAGGCTAGGCGTTGAAATGCGCCATAAAAGCAAGCGTCGGAAGTAAGAGTCACATGCTCATCGTCAGTCGATATTCGACACAACCATCATGGTGCAGTGCTGTGTTTCTAAGTGCAGGAAATAAGCGATAACAACATCAATAATGTGTGCTTCTATAGATTTTCATGCGAACTGTCAGAGTACCCATGTTGAGTGTCCAATAAGTAAATGACAATGCATTGCCAAGTGGCAACAAATAACAAATTGAAGAAAGTGTAAAATTCTATGAGCGCTGACGAGATCCTGCCATTCATTGTAAGAATACGACACTATTTGACAGTGGTGCATCTAAACAACATACTGAATTCCGTTAAATTGACATTCATTCATACAGTAAGGCACTCTGGTGAGTGCGTGGCCGCTCCTATGACATGCCGAAACTGGTTCACGTCGAAGGTGATTTTTCCTGCCCGCTGCATCGTTCCGAAGATCTCCTTTATAATCTTGCTACATTGATGCCTTGGCCTTCCGTGTCGCCTTGTTCCTGGAAGTCGTTTCCATCACTTTCTTCTCCAGTCCAAATTGACAGAATGTCAAAAATCAGTTCAATGAACAGTAATACAATTGATCGTATCAAATTTGCACACAGCTTGCTTATGCTCGCAGAATGGAGTTTGGAAGGTCTCCCGAAGTCCATGCCCAGATTCACCAATATAAGACTTCGAACAATCGTTGCACTTAATTAAGTAAGCACAACCAATACCCGAATTGCAACTATTGTTGAAGGGTAACTGGATTTCCAAGTTCGTGGAAAAGAAACACAAGTTTAGATTTGAAAGAATGAACCAACTGATGATTTACACGAAAATTCAATGCCGCTACGAAATGAACAGGAATTACATCAGCTATTTTCGTGTGGATTGCGCACACACACGACTACGTGTGCATTGTGCACATTCTCAAATCACGGAATACACATGCAATAAACCTTGCACCACATTGTTTTCATTTAACTTCCCTATTTTCGAAAGATAAATGCTTGTCGAATAATTGTGACTTTGATCGGTTTCCAGCGTAGGAATTTCCCCCTATACTTTAAATTGCAAGACGTCATCAGCCGCCCTGTTTTTATGTTTTGGACGCAAGAATAAGAATAATATATTGTGAGATGCAAGACGTCGCTTCTTTTATGCAGTTAATGGACTGGAAATTACCGGGAACACACAAGTGACAGCAGAAATAGATGATATTTTAAAAACAAGGCCTATAGTTAAAGTCTTTCTCCTCCTAGCATGGTCAATTAATGATTGTACCGTCTGCTAACAAGTTTATTTTATCGATAATTTGATCGTACATGTTAATACTATGATGGCCTTTTTTTTCATTTGTTAACCTAAACTTCGGTTGACATACTACCTTCAAGGTACTATTTTTAACATGCGTTTCTGCCGAAATCTTTGTCCCCCCCTTGTCATCATTTGGCACTTTAAAAAATAAATTGGCCATATATGACATTTTGATCGAGTTTCCATTGACAATTTCACATGCTAGGTGATTAAAGCAAATCTTTGATAGCAAACTTTGCAAACTCCCTAATTAATTTAGTAATTATCACTGAGCTCAATAGATAGGTAACAGTCTGTTGTTGCCTGATAGTTTGTTCATTGGGTTTTGAATCCTATTTATTATTGTTAACATAAAGAGGAATATGCAAGACTCTTCTAACACCACAAATGCTGGTGCATGTTAGATGGTTTTTCACTTATCGCATCATGTATCGAAAATGCGATTTTCTTGATAAAGGAGTTTTCAGAGTAAATACTGAAGGATGCTGTTTACGAGTCGTAAATTACGTGATTTTCAGCTATCTGTAGGGGTATTCGGACGATTGCTGACACGTATGAACGGTTTATTCGGCTGAAATCGGTGTGATTATTTGCCATGTATTGGACTTTTGAGATTGTTTATTTTTAATAAAAATAAGTGAGTGATCAAAGATACAAGTTTCAAATTGTTTAAATAATGCTTTTGTTTTTTAAGAGTTCTCGTTGATAAAGATGCGGACCCGATCGTCTGAGACAAAATTCTATAAGTGTAATATTGTTTTTTACCTTTCGTTAAACTAATAGGGAACGTTGTGTTTTTACTTGTATATAAGCTATGAAATAACCTTCACGTCGGAAGCAATTAACTTTTCTTTAGAGTTATTTTTTCATCCAAGTTCATACAAGCTGATAAAAGTTAATTAAAGCCTTATTTTCGTATTATGATGCACAAATGGTGCTGTTTTTTACCGTGCATGGCCTGGGCAGAAGCGCTGATCGGTGGTTTTATACACTCTATAATTCTTTTGAAAGCCTGAGCTCTTGTTTCACGCTCTTGTCTCTGATTGAGATGCATCTTTTGTTTTACAGCTGACGGCTGTTTTGTAGCCTTTTTGTAGCCTATGATGGAGTGCTCATATACAACTATGATACATGGATTCACAATCCCAGCGCTGAACATTAGCTTATACATTATTTTTTGTTAGAATTGGATGAAATGATCTTTTTACCAAATACGAGTCCTGTAATAAGTAATTACGGTGCTTTTTAACCCTCAGAGGACTCCAGTGGACCCGGAGCCACATTTTTCTATTTTCATTTTTTAACGCTGGAAGATATATATCCACCATGCACATACCATAATAGCAAGTTTTTGTCAGTGAATGTTGCATGTGGTAGTTCATTTTAAATTGAATCAGTAGAAGTTATGCCAGATAGGCCAAGGGGTCCACTGGACCCCTACATGTGTTCAGAGGGTGTAGAATTCTATCACAAAATTTTGCAATTTGAGGAAAAATGATTTCGAACATGTCCTCGATGGGTGTATGACGAGTGAAAGTCATTTATTCATTGTTTGGCAATCATGTCGTTGAGTGCAATGTGTTGGAAGTTCGCTAAAATGTGTATATTTGCTTTCGCACATGATCTCGCATGATGGTGGCTATATGAACAACTCGACTTAAATCGATGTCGAAATGAAAGCTATATTATATTCTTAGTGAGCCACCAAAAACACTGATTGATGGACTATCTGTTCACAGCAGTAATGATAGTTTTGTGATCTACACAGCTGTTTTTGGTTCTAGAAAGTACTGCAATTTTGACTCATTTTAGGTCTTTTTTTGATTAGTTTTGGATAAATTTGAGGAATGTACAATTGGATAAAGTTTAAGCTGCAGGAATTAAGGCAATTTCATCAAATTCATATTCTGAGGCTTTAGGGTGACACAATATAGCGTAAAGGCCGCTCCTAGTAAAATGATGCTGTAATTAAATGTGGTTGACGTACATTAAGTACAATATTTTCGCACGTGTTTTTGAGAGGATGAAAGGCACTCAAGGGTTTCGTTTTATCCGACACTGCTACACACAAACATCATTGTTTTTCTTAAATCAACGTTCTTATGTTTTGATATCACGATTTAAGCAGGTAAACTATGAATTTGTTAAAGGGGTTACTGGGAACCCCCCCACACCCATCCAAAACACCACCACCATAAAAACAAAACCCATAAAACAAAACCAAACACAAAACACACAATTCCCACAAACGTGTTAAACACAAACCAAAACACAAACCAAGACACCACAGAGACACAAACAAAAAATTAAAAAACAAAAAAAAAAAAACAAGATCAAATAAACAAAAGCACAAACAAAAAAAAAAAAGATAAATACACAAACTACCTCAAAACATATAAAAACCACCACAGGTACACATTACAAACAAGAAACAAACACCCAAACAAAACACCCAAAAAAACACATGAAAAACTGTATCGGTCAACCCAAAACAACCCCACACAACCAAACAACCAAAAAAACAAAACAAAAAAAAGACACGAAAAACCCACAAAAAAAACCAAAGCTGACATCACACATACCACAAAGAACCCACAAAACACAAACAGATCACACAAGTCCAAAAAACAAAGACCCAACACAAAACACCATCACCCAACGACCCTCTGATCCACCACAACGCAAACCCACCAAAAACAAAACCACCGAACCACAAAAAAAACCCACCAAAACCAACTTAAAAAACAAAAACGAAAACCCACCCAACCACACCAGACCACCCCCACCAAACCCACCCCGGTCCCTACCCCCATCCCACCCACCCTCCCTCCCCACCCCCACCCCCCACACCCCAACCCCCCCCAGTCCCCACCCCAACTGTGACTCTTTACCACGACCACACCCCCGAAGATGTCCCCCAACCCAGCCCAACACACCCCCCTCCCCCACCCCCACCCCCCCCCCACCACACTCCCCCCCCCCCCAAACCCCCCCCACCCCACCCCCCCACCTTACCCCCCCTTCATCCCCCCCCCCCTCCCCCCCCCCCCCCCCCACACCCCCCCCACCCCCCCCCCCCCCCCCCCCCCCACCCCACCCACCCCACGACACACTCCCCCCACCCCCACCCACACCCACCCCCCACACACCCCACCACCACCCCAACACCCCACCCCCCCCACCCCCCCTTACCCCCCCCCCCCCATAAGCATCAAACCCCCCCAACCACCCTCAGCCCCAACCCCACTCCAACACACCCCTCCCCCCTCCCACAACCCCACCCACACCACCCCCCACACCCCCACCCTCCCACCCCCCCTCACCCCAAATCCCCCCCCCCCTCCCCCCCCCCCCAATCCCCAACCCACCCCCCCCCCCTACAAACACCCACCCCCCCCCCTCCCCCACCCCCCCCACCCCACTCCCTCCCCCCCCCCCCAACCCCCCCACCCACCCATCAGCTCCCCACCCCCCCCCTCCCCCCACCATCTGCCCCCCCCACCACCCCCCCTCCCCCCCCCCCCCCCCACCACCCGCCCCCCCCCCCCCCCCCCCCCCCCCACCACCCCCCCCCCACCCCCCCCCCCCCCCCCACCCCCCCCCCACCCCCCCCCCCCACCCCCCCCCCCCCCCCCCCCCCCCCCCCCCACCCCACCCCCCCACCCCGGTTCCCCCCACCCCCACCCCCCACCCCAACCCACCCCCCACGCCCCCCCCCTCCCCCCCCCCACCCCCCCAACGCCACCCAAACGAAACCCCCCACCCCCCCCCCACCCCCCACCCCACCCCCCAAACCCCCGCCCCACCCCCACACTACATCACCCCAACAATCCCCCACAAAATCACCACCCCAAAAAATCCCCCCCCACCCCCACACCCTACCCCCCACCCCCACCCCTACACCCCACCACAACCCAACCTACATCTACATAAAGTCAACCCCACCCCACAAACACCCCCCCAAACCCCCACCTGGACCCCAACCCTCCCCCCCCCCCCCCCCCCCCCCCCCCCCACCCCCCCCCCCCACCCCCCCCCCCCCCACCCCCCCCCCCCCCCCCCACCCCCCCCCCCCCCCCCAACCCCCCACCCCCCCCCCCCCCCCCCCCCCCCCCCCCCCCCCCCAACCCCCCCCACCCCCTCCCCCCCCCCCCCCCCCACCCCACCCCCCCCCTCCCCCCCCCTCCCCCCCCCCCCCCCCCCCCCCCCCCCACCCCCCCCACCCCCTACCCCCCCCCCCCCCCACCCCCCCCCCCCCCCCCCCCCCCCCCCCCCCCCCCCCCCCCCCCCCCCCTCCCCCCCCCCACACCCCCCCCCCCCACCACCCCCTCAGCCCACCCCCCCCCCCCCACTCCCCCCCCCCCTCCCCCTACCCCCCCCCCCCCCCCCCCCCCCCCCCCCCCCCCCCCCCCTCAGGTCTCCGAAAGCTCAGGTCTCTGAGGGTTTAAACCTTCGCGACAGAATAACTAGAGTGGAGGACTGGGATTGTCATCTTCATGCACCTTTATTTTGATAAACTAGTTCGGTTGGTGATATTTCATTCACGTCAATATTATTTCAATGATATCCGTCTATCGGTGTGATTTTTTGATTGGACTTCAATGCTCAACCTTTCAATTTGCGATAATTTCCTATATCGCCATCCTGCCTAACGATGTTAATCGGCTACGGCAATCGGTCGATGAAAAAATCACTAATCGTTGCTTCCTAGTTAACTGTGATATCTTCTGTTAGTGGACGGCTTTACTTAACTTTGCACGGTTTAGATATTGGTAGAGCCCTTTGGAGTAGAAGGCATCACAATGCCTGCAAGATCGGGGTGAGGGGGTGTGTGCTCCTAATGATGATAAAGTTCTTGATAATCATCATCAACATGTAATGCTTCAAATTAAAAAGTTGTAAAGTGATCCATAAGTATGTGTGAAGAGTCGAACCGAAAGTTTCTTGCTGAGACATTCACTTGTCTCGGGAATGAGTGAATATCAGCATTTTCAAAGCAAGCCAAAGTTTTTGTAATGAAATTGTTGTTGGAACAAACTGAATTGCAAAGAAGGGTCTTGGCGCTTAATTCCTTGAGCTTCATTCTCCTTCCTGCTGTGGTCTCACGCACATTGGTACGTATGGTCGAGAGGTCGAACGAGCCCTGATAGTGTCATTAGAGTTGATAGCCTTATACGGGAGGTTGTTCATGATGAGGATGAGAAAAAAATACGGCACTCCCTAAAAATGTTTACACGGAACATTTTTTCACGACGCAGTCGCTGCCTCAGTGCACTAAAAAGAAAGGGTTCTTTTTAGTGCACTGAGGCAGCGACTGCGTCGCGAAACGTTTGCCGTGTAAACATTTTTAGCAACTAGTTTCTATTAAAGCCGTTACTAAAGGGTTAGTGCCGTATATTTTTTTCTCATCTCAGTGTCATTAGAAAGTTCGGCAGGCAGGTAGGACATTCGGACTTAAGGCATCGGAAAGCTTCATCCAAAGGTCTGACAATGTCCAATGGCATCATGCAAGCTCCTGTTACGGGAGAAGTGTCGTTAAAGATAAATATATATATTTCACTGATTCTTGTAAAATTAAAAGGATTTTAAAAAGTTCAATGATTGATTCAGCAGCATCTAGGGTTAGAGAGTTTAGATGTAGTTCAGAGGGGAAGCAGAGCGGAGAGAGTTTGAGAGTGGTTAAGAAGAAGAGTGAAGAGGGAGAGAAAGAAGAGGGTAGAGGTTTGAGAGGTAGAGGTGCGAGGAGTAGGGAGAGTAGGAGAGAGAGAGATAGTAAGAGAGAGAGCAGAGTAGGGGGAGGTTAGGATTGGTTGAGAGTGTGGAGCTAAGAGAAGAGGTATGAGGTGTAGCAGATCAGGCGGACTGTTCATTACGAGTATATACAGAAAGAGGATTTTCATTTTTTTAATTATGTTGCATATCAATGTTTTCTTTGCAGGCTTCGTCGATAGCTACCGTCGTCGTCTATGTTATGGATGTTCCTCGCAGTCCGCCACGCCTGTGACCTTCATGTCATAATATGCTATATGCGTGCTTGCAATTCTCTACAAAACTCGACTTCCTTTTGTTTTGGCTCTGAATAATGGTAATAACATGCATTTCCATCTGGGCAATTGATCATGCTTGAGATATTATGGAAGGATATTCGTTTGTCGCACTTAGACATTTTAGTATTTGTTATCAGATAGTAACTGTCCGTTAAGGTCGGGGTGCAACTGTCTGTTAGCTATCGTCGATTATCGTTGTTAGTATTCTTCCTGGGCCGGGAGAATCTCTAAATATATGAAAAAAACAGCTGCATGTTGCTTGGTTTTGACTATTTGGTTGCTGAATGTCATTGAATAATAATTATGATGAAAAATGATGATAAACTCTTTATGCTATGACATAATTCGTGGGTATGTGTGTCTAAAAATAGTCAAATTAAAATTGAAAGATGCCCCGGTTGTCGTCGTTGCTATCGCATTGTTTGCAGAAGTGATTGTTAGCTGCGTACGTAAGTTTGCACTCCTGTATCCATTCGAAGAGATAATCACTAATCAGGCAATGAAGTTTTTCATTTCCATGCGACAAACCGACCACTATTCTGCATTTCTTGGTTCCGCCACGTATGGTCAATTCCGGAAAAGCCCTCATACCCCGAGCTAAGACTGTCCGTCGACTCAACTCTTTTGTTCTTTATTGCACACGTCCACTTAATCGTCACTCACTTGACTTTTTTATGTCGTGCTAATTTACATTATTTTTGTGTCTTTTCGTCCATTGCCGCGTCATTTTCATTCTGCTGATGTATAGCTTGTACTGATGATTTTCATTACAATCAATGAAATGTGTTGTCTACTACTATATGATGCCTATCAGAAACATGATAATAGTCAGTTGCACATCATAGGAAATAACTGAAGACATTCCATGTCAACAATTATGACTTAAATATTTTTCTTATGATTCAGCAAAACATGAAAATTTTTCATTTTGTGCCAAATACGTGCAACTTCCGTTCATATTGGGTTAACATGATTTTCTTTGATCCTGTTCTGACTGGAAGAGGAACCAAGAGTGTACAGTCATTCTATGAATATTCTCTTTTTCGGCCTCGTTCACTGCAGAACAAAACTCGTTCTCGGCTGTCGGACTAATAAGGATTATTGTCTTGAAGACATTCATAGGGAGTCAGTTGTTCAACTCACATTTTTTGTTTTGTGTTCCGATATGAATGAAAGTCACTAACTATGAATGCAAATCACTAAAAAAACCCCCCTTTTTCAAACTCCATTTTTTTTTTTTTATCCAGTCAGATATCATGTGACGCCGGCTTCGCCTTGGAGTGGATCAGAAGACTTCGAAGCTTTCCAAGAAGCATTGCGACATGAAACTTCCTACATCTCCAATCATCACCAACTCCCATGAGTCTTGTCAACTGGATGAATTCCTACGCCGGAATTTCGAGCTTGCGGCCTCTCCTCCTTGACTGGCAACGGTTTCGGCGAGATTTCTGGAATTAGTGGATGATGGCTAGAATAGAATAATAGACGGATAAGAGTACCGACCACATTATGAGGCCTTGCGGGAGAGAAAGAGTCTGAGGGGAAATAAGCAGAAAAGACTGGATGATGCAGGAGATAGGAATTAAGGAGCGCTTGGAGAATATGTGTTCATCGGTTGGAGATGAAGATCGTTGACGAAAATGTAAGACGATGTAGCTCGACGGGAATGCCGCTGAGGCAAGAGGTAGGACTGTGTCAATGAACAGCTCAATTTGAATTGAATAGAAAGAATAGTAAGTTGACCACAAAATTTATCAGTTTTCGGAAACTTGCACTGCAAGAGATATCTAGCAAATACTAGAATGTCCCCCCCAAACTATCCAAGAAGCTTGATTAACGAAGAAAAATTTACTTGGAATATTTTGTATTGTGCGCTGGCCGCACATCAATCATAAGGACCCTCCCAACAACATGGTGTATTTCTGTTGGCACGACTGCTCACTGGAATATCCCATGATCATGAAAGATATAGCTATGTACTATATCTACACGCACTCATGTATCTACGACACTTACAGAACACCAGTTTTAAATTCAGTGTCCCATATTGCAATTATCGGATCAGTTGTTATAATCTGTTTAGTTTTTATTTTATAATCTACAGGTTGTCTCAAAACGAAGGAAAAAAGTTTTTTGTAAAAATGACGCACTTAAAATTACGCTAATTTCGAAGACAATTGCAGTTTTTCGAATCTTCAGAAAATGAGGTTTTTTTGTGATTATAACTTATTTATTGCTTGAACAAACAAAAATCGCTTGCTTGAATGTTGAATGACTTTTAAAAAAAGTAAGATTTTAAGTCACAAAACGTCCTCAAAATGCCTTCCAACCGGGCTTGTAGCATCAAATCCACACGTCGTTGAAAAGAAAGACAAAAGGCGCTTCTCAATTCTGCAAACGGATATCCTGTGAATATTCTTCTTGAATTGCGAGATGTCGCAGATGCTCCAGGCTTCTCAGACTTTGATAGATGAAATGACTCTAGCCTTCAGGATCCCCAAAACCATTAATCCACAGTGCAACACTGGTGTGTAGGTCTCGGCGACCGTGATGGCCAAGTGTCGTTTCGCACCCTCTGGAGATTACGTGGTCAGCATCAAATGTCGCCCTCCAAGTACTCGCCGGACTTCAGTTGCAATAATCGAGCCGGAGCCCGTCTTGTCATGTGAAAATTGTTGATTTGCATCCTTCTTCTTCTACCCAACTCGGGACGAACGTGGTTCTGCCAACATTTCGAAATAATTTGCTGAATTCACCGTTTGGTCAAAGAAATAAGGTTTTGATGATGAAGTGAATCATATGGATAAAAATTTTATTGATTCAGATGATATGTATGAATGATGAAAATGAAATGTTAAATATTATGTGATTGAATGAATTGATAAATGATGGATGGAGATTTATGTATGACAGAGAGCGAGACACATATGAATGAATGTGATGTAGAATATAATAAATGAAATTCATAAATGGATGATTTAATGAGTGCAGATGATGTAATGAATGTGTATATGTGATGTGAATCATTGTAATCTTATTGAGGATGAAGCATTGAATACCAATCCACACGCATAACTTTTCGGGATGAAGGGGCTTGGTTAGTTAATCATCTAGGCTTTTTCCTCATTCCAGATCCGGCATTGATAACCTGACTGGATCGCCTCCATCGAGATAAAAGTAGGCTTCATCACTCCCAGAATATTTTAGTAGGAAACCCTGGTTTCTCAAAAACCACTGTCCTCGTTGACATCACAGAATCTCGTTTTGATCAAAAATCAGCTGGTTGTAAGTCATGAAGCAGCTGAAGTCGATAAGGTCAGCATGCTCCAAGTGCTTCAGAAATTCGTTGAACTGATGCAGCTGGAATGACCGGTCTCATTTGATAGTCTTCTGGACAGACGCGTCTTACCATCAGCAACACGACCTGCCGCCTTCGACAGTCTCCTGACGTTCTTCCTCTAAAGACGACTTCCCATGACGCTTGGATTCAAGACAGTTCCAGTTTTCTTTCGAATTTCGAAACCAACTTTGATACCGCAGAAACAAGTGCAAGGATCCCCTGATCAAATTCCTTTCGCCGTTTCAATTGTCTAATCGCGTTTTGTTCGGTGAATTCCCCGGTTGGCATGGAGTAACAGCGAATTAAGAATCAATTTTCATCTTGAGATCCATGGCAAAAGACAATTCTTGGAACAACGAAACGACTTTCGAACTTTTCGTTGTGAATGGATTGATGAAAGCTGACTACAATAATTGATCAGTTCAGTGATCGCGAGAGGCATGTGCAAAAGCTACGTCACAAGCTGTAATCGACAGCAAGGACAAGCTCAACAATGCATGAATCGAAGGGAAACAGAAATCATGCCCGTTGTCATACAAAGACCATGCTTGAACGTTTGATGGAAGCCGTTTGCTTGATTGCGTGACCGTTGAAACGTTTTTGACAAAAGGAAGAGCAAAGCATGTTGATGCTACAAGTCGGTGGAAGGCAATTTTCAGGACCGTTTTGTGACTTAAAATCTTTACTTTTTTTAAAAGTCATTCAAATCAAGTGTATTTTTTGTTTTGTTAAGTAATAAATCGTATATCACAAAAACCTCATTTTCTGAAGATTCCGAAAACTGCAATTGTCTTCGAAATTAGCGTAATTTTAAGTGCGTCATGTTTTACGAAAAACCTTTTTTCCTTCGTTTTGGGAGACAACCTGTATCTGTAACTACATATAGATCCTGTGGTCCTCGCCGTGGCACAGTGGTTAAGTGTTTGGCCTGGCATCTTCGGTCCAGTGGTCGAGCCGTGAAAGTGTCCATTTGGGAGTCGTCCAGGAAGGGCATCCGGGCCAAAAGATCATCAACGCTCTAGACTAATTGGCGGTTTTTAAACTGCGGCAAGTATTTTTGTTGCGGCAGAAGATGACTTGCAAACTGTTTTTCTTTTGCATCTGTAACTTTTTGATGGACTTTCTCATATCATTTATTAAGCATGCGTTTTCCTTCGTGATCACACAATATTTTGATTAGAAAATTGTACTTTTTATGTCATGTCCCATGTTTCGTTGTTAGTTCACAGAATGCATTGGCTAAGCAAACGAAATATCTAAAATGTTGAAGTTGTGGTATCATATGGTGTTTAATATGACAGAATACATGGGCTAGCAATTAAGACATGGAATATGGTCAAGGAATCAGGGAAAATTAAAGAGACAATTATTTCCGAAAAATGCGCGAGAACCCTGATCTGTTTAATGAAAGACATGCATTTGATGTTGCCAATGTTCATTTTAGATTTTTGTTGGCGTCTTTATAGCAACTGATAAAGATAATAGCGAGGTTTATATGCAGTAGAGGATGCATGATTATTTGCATTCAATTTGTGTATCCATGTCAGTACCAGGTATGTCATTATAACGGAATGCTTATTTCATTTTTAGAGCGAGAGGAGGCTATTGGCTGCAGAATCATTTCGACAGATTCGTGTATGGATCATTTGGCAAAGGCACGGACATAAGGCAGAAGAGAGTGGCCAACAAGTTGGGGGAATCACATAAACAATGACGATCATAGATGCATTTTTGTATAGATTATATATGAAATTATAATAATTCAGACAATATGATTTTGTTTTATTCAGGCCAGCTTTTATAGTCTAGATCAGCGTGTTCTCAAACTTGTTTTATCGAGATTACCACCACTTTTGTACACCGAGACTACCAATTACCCGAGTATTTTCTACAATGTTATTCACGAACCAGAACTGAACTAACAAAACTAAACTTTTTTAGAATAGTATTTTCTTATTTTACACAATGCAATCTGAAACATGTAAAATAAGCTATCAGAATAATGCATACATGACAGTATATGTAAGCACAAAACTTAGAATGAATCAAAGTTCAATCTAATCAAAAAATTGATCCATTAATACTGTCAGTGAAAAGAGTGGTAATTGCCATTTTGGAGATCAGATGATCAATACGAGGACATGTCTTTGATAGAGCCACCCTCAGGGGTCAGAACCAGCTTGGTCAGGCGCAACTCGATCGTATTTTTCATATAAGCTGAAAAACCAGACTCACACAGATAAGTGGTCGGGAAAGGCAGCTAAACTTTAAGAGCTCTTTGGAACAGCTGTGGATGAACTTCACTCATTGACAACCAAAACGCCTGGAAGTTCCTTCACTCGAAAACTCCCTCCTTACTTTACCTCAATCGGCTCGTAATTGGACGAATTCGTCTTTTATATCATCACTGTCGTCGATACATGATTCACGCGAAGCAAATGGCTGCATAACCCAGACATGTGTTACGCTGTGCTTTTGGACAGCAGTGCTCCAGCATTGCTTAAAGCTCTTGAAGATGTTCGTGAATCAGTGAGGTACGTTAGGCAGCTACAATATTATCATGTCATGTATACCGCGCGCGCATGCAATGACATGAGAATGGAGCTCCCTCAGTCTATCTGCGCCCTTGGTCTATCTGTAAAAGCAATGGAATAAAGAAATGGAACCTTACATAAATCCTACTCTATTTAAAAATTCATTCCTTACCCAAAAAATATTCTAATTTTACCCAACTTTGGGTAATTACCCAGAGTTTGAGAACCGCTGGTATAGATTATAGACATTTTAATTCGCATTGGCCTGGATTTCCGTGGCATAGCCTACATGAGGGGATTCTTAAAAAACCGGAGGTCAACTTCAAACGTGAGGTCAATCCGTGCAAAATGCACCTTGCTACACTATCTTTCATTATTTGAACAAGCCCTGCATCATTGAATTATCAGTCGTAGGAGCCAGGGTAAAACCAGATGGCCGGTTTTTAGTGAAGAAATTACCGGTAAACGTCTCAAGGATCGCAATGAACTTCTCTATTTGGTATTGGTGTGGGCGGGTGGGTTGCTAGCCATGTTATGAACACACGGCCACAACAATCAGTGAGAAACTTGATTCGGGACTCAGTCTACCGCAGACGCATCCTCAAGGAATCCTTGTGGTCGATGAAGCATGGCAAGTGTCCTAACAAGGTACGTAGGATTTGTGCGACACCATAGAAGTAGGGATAAGCCTAAGAGTGTCGACTCAAAAAGTATGCAATACAGTGAAAATTTTTATATCAAAAAGATTCAGTTTTTTGTGGGGATCACGATCCCGTGATCCAAAAAATTATTGAAGCACTTTTGAAAAAAAAACGTCAAAATTTGCCAAATTTAATAGGCCCTACTACCAATGACTCAACTATGAAATAAATTGGATATCAAAAGGAATGAATAATTGGCTATTAAGCATCTAACTAAGCGGAAGCTAGGCTAATTATCAAGGTAATTTCATGATGCATTATAATGAAGTCTTTCATGAAAAAGTCACAATATTATTCGTGCTTTTCTTCTTGGCTGAAATTTCATTTTTTTATTCAATTTTCACCGGCATGATTTTATGATTCGATCACAAATTCATGCTTTCAATTCTGGAATCTGAAAGTGATGTGGAACCATTTACATCTTTCAAATTTAAATGAAATCATTGCTTTGGATTAAATGTGATTTTGCTGTGCCAGTGACCTGTGATGTGATCACGCTTAAAAAATACTCTTTGAGGTTCACATGATGTAATAGGAAACCCATTGAATTTCTCATCTCAAAAACATCCAAATCTCTAACTGTCATGATAATATGTGGAAATACCATCATTCCTTCTGCATTACAATTCATGATCACTCAATTTCCGTTGTAATTTCTGCAAAATTGCAAAAATTTGCATATCTTACATTTGGTGACAATACCACCTGTATCTCCCTTGAGTTCCTTTAATAAAATCGAAAGTGTATACACATTGGGGATTTAATAAATGCGGAGTTACCACTCTACCTGATATATTTGCTCTATGCGCGACACTGCATCGGTTTGGTCAAAAGTTCTTTGATACTTAACCATACCCGCCCTCAACGTTCGTTTTCAGTTCTCTTTTCTTTTAGACATTAATTTATTATTTAACATTACTCTTACATTGTATTTAGTAGTATAAGTTTTAACGTAATTTTGTGATGAGTTTCTCAAACTTAGATGTCTTGTGCATCTTTTGGCATGAGCTTGAACTTTTCACCGATTGTCATGTGTGTCAGAGAATTCATAACGTATCTTGCATGCCGGTGGCAGGTGAAATGCTTTGTGTGAGAGAAAATGAATTTTTTTTCACATCATTACCGGCCCTTCTGGTTTACCCTGACTCAAACAAATTATAAGTCACTTCAACACACGATAAAATTTGTTCACTAATTATTATAGACCCTTTTTCCATCACCTGAAATGCAACATTTAAAGTAATAACATAGAGCTTCACGGAAAAAGCTTGAGGATCAAACTAATGAAGTATCAAGCAAGGATGCGGAATCATGTTACAACGTGTGTGTGATTCTATCCGATTTAATTTTTACTTAGGCCTATCTTTAGCTTTCGA
>CAJQUW010007049.1:0-19828 GCA_907163375.1 Prostheceraeus crozeri | reverse complement strand
AAGTAGTGAAAACTGTGCCCTACTTGCCCACGGATAGGTACATGGATAGGTACATGTAAAGTTTAGTGTTATCAATAGGTACATGGATAGGTACCTGTAAAGTTTACGTGTTGTCAATAGGAACATGGATAGGTACATGGATAGGTACATGTATACTTTAGTATCGATAGGCACATGGATAGGTACATGTATAATTCAGTGTTATGAATAAGAACTTGTATGAGATCTGTTTTACTGGATAGGTACATGTGTTTGGTACACTGAGTTTCGGACGTCTATGATCGAACTTGTGTGGTTTGGTTCTGAGCACTTGGGTACGTACCGATAGACGTCCGTTGTTTGATTTTGAATGGGTTTGCTCAATTGCGACTATTGTGACTATGCAACCATTGTAATCAAGATGACACATTGATTTTCCTTTTACGTAGACAAACTATGCTATAAATATGAGATAGTTTTTGATGGCATACATAATGATACTAGTATCCCAACGTCGTGGGTTGTCGCAAGAGACCTTGGATATTCGTTCAAAGCCATAGAAACTGTAACAAATCTCAGTGAAAATATCAACGCTGGTGATTTAGTTGATCGACTAATGGATCTAGATGAGCATGCTATGAATCACAATTTGGATCGTAGGTGGATAGAGGATTTCTCCATGCTACACTGCAATGATAGTGAAATTAGGAGGATCAAATTGGAACGATATGGAAAGAAGGAGACATCTGACAGTGTTTTAATAAAAAGTTCTCCCAATAAAAGTGACTTCAGAAGGAAATTAGAACAAGAGACATTTAAATTATTATGTGAACGGAACTGCGTTAAATGTTTTAAACAGGAACGATCCCTTCTCTTTTTGCCATGTTGTCATAGCGTTATGTGTTCTACATGTTATGTACCCTTTGAAACTTCATCTTGTCCCCTTTGCGATGAAGAAATATCTTCAACAGTCACTGTATATCGTACATGATGAGTCATCATGCAGGTCTGTGATTGGTCACTATTGTGTCTTTGTGTGACTTTTCTATATAAGGAGGACATTGTACCGTTCTATTTCAAGCATAATTTGAGGCTAATACAATGTCAATCAGCATGTCGTTCACTACCAACATTCCCATTTCAATAATTTACCGAAGTCCAACTCTTCACGGGCAATATATTTTATTCTGCCGTGAAATATAACTGGCTATAAAGCGGATTTGGTGGATCTGATGGAGGAAATAGTGAAGTATTTCCGCTGCGGAGAGGACGTTGTGGTGCAGAGAATGTTGATGAGAGTCGTGAACAACGCTCTTACACGAGTTGCAAGATTCTGGCTCAACGAAGTATTTCGCCCACTATCTCAAACGGAGATTGTACCGGGAATACTCTCGCTGTTGGTGCAGCAGTATCCAACGGAAACTCAACACATGTCTCCATGACATTATCACCTCCAGCTACTATGATGAGAAGGGTGAGAAGTGCAAACTGGACTTGTTCAGTGGACCGCCATCAGTAAGCATCAATGTGGCTGCTCAAGGACATTCTGAGGTGATCAGTTTATCAGTTTGCGGGCATACTATGCCAATATTTTAAAGACTTTCCATTTAAAGCCTTGCTGTATGTGCTGTCCTATTTCAAAACATCTAATGAAAGACATTGAGCAGCTCATAACTGCTACAAATGAGACTCTAGCCGATGTGAGTGTATATCAGTTTCCCTCTACAACTTGCTAAGTGTTTTATGTAATTTTATACGTACCAGCAACAAACTCTGTGTGAATGCTTGTAAACTTTTGTATATAATGTTGTAAGTACTAAGCAAAAATTGTAATTGTATTATCTATTTCCATATTAGAATAAAAATGTCTGTAAAACGGAAGGCATCTTCTCGTCAATCGAAACGGTCCTTCAAACCTTCAAGTCAGTTTAAAAAGGCGTTGCGAAAGTTAAACAGGATACATGATAATAAGAAGAAGTGTAAATTGATTCAAAATTCAAGTGATGATTTCATTCGTGATTTAGCTTTTGCAATACACAAATGTCTACCTATTTACAAGCCTCTGTTGAATGCTGGCCTCTTTGAATAGCATAAAAAAGTTTTCAAATCCAAGGAGTAGTGATAAGAAAAGGCGAAACTTAATTCAGCGCGGTGGGTGGTGGGTTTCTAAGTATGTTAAATGATATTGGAAACAGTATTAATGGTGTTATCAATAGTCCGCTTGGAAGATTGCAGCAACTGCTGCAATGTTAATATAAGGTTAGCGAAACATAAAGTGACACGACATCACTTTGAATGATGAGTCATATATAGGTGTATATAAGGAAGACGCTTTAATGATATTTTACCACTTTCAAGTGACAATTCATTTGCGCTGGTTGGAAAGCTCCGAATTAGTACTTGTTGAAACATGACTCAGAAAATGTATACAATCAGAGAGGAAGGTGACGCTTTTGAGCAAGATCTCTTGAAGCTTCGTCCGACACGAAAGGTGCAAGGGATTGGAAATACGTTCTACTTTCAAACCTTGAATTATGGTGATGATGGCTTTTATCTTCAAGTTCCATTCTTCCACAGTAATGGTATGTCTACATCAGGGTATAGCAATATGAGACAAATGCGAGTGACTTTTCCAAAATGGCAACAGGTGATTCTTAAAACTATTGACTCTTTCGCGAAAGAATGTGTTGAGCTGCCTGAAATTGCTCCCACTCATTGGAGAAAGGCATTAGAGGAAGGAGTTGGTTATAAGGAATTGCCGGAATTCGATACACTGTTTTTAAAACTATCTGATCATTTTCAAGCATTCGATCTCTTTACAAACGCGATGGAATGTGAGGATCTCAAACGGGGCCGCTATATGGGCTTAGTTCACGTTACCGGACTTTATATTGCTCACATGGTTCGACTGGTAAAGTCGCATCTTTACAAATGAAGGTTCTTCAACTAGTCTATGAACCACTGCCAATTGATAAATGTTTAATTAACATTGATAAGACTGCTTCAGTGATGGGAAGGAAGAGAGCAAACAGCGAGGTCGGAAATCTAAAGATGAGAATCCTAAATTGAAGTTGAAGCGCCAAGATGCTGACTTGAAAACTTTCTATAATCCTAATTGTGATGAGGAAACACAAATGTTTTAATTTGTAAATGTTTTACTTTGTAAATGTAACTTGAAAGTTTCTATTCTGAATGTAAATAAACTTGATCTGGAACATGTGTCCTGTTTTGTTGTTCTAAGCAAAATTAGCGGGATGATGAGTTTAATGTTAATGGAATTATAAGATGACAGATTTTCGTCTATTCACTGATCGCACAATGTGTGTCGCTGGACCAAGTCAGTCCGGTAAAACTACATTTGTAACTGAATTGCTACAATATAGAAATGAAATGTTTAACAAGGAAATTAAGAGTCAAATGGTATTATGGAATATTTCAACCACAACTACATTCTGCACTTCGCCAGAAAGGTTATGAGGTGAAGCAAGGGTTGCCATCAACTGAGGATATCAAAGCAGGTGACTTACTAGTATTAGATGATCTATTACGAGAAAGCAAATCTTCAAAGGATGTAACTGAAATGTTCATTCAAACTGCACATCATAGGGAAGCTTTTATTATCTACATCACCCAAAACATCTTCGATGGAGGGAAAGAGCAAAGAACTAGAAGTTTGAATACACATTATTTGGCAATATTTAAAAATCCAAGAGATAGCAGTGTTGTGTTCAATAACTATGCTATTGTTCTCTGTTGTATTGTTTGATTGCCATGTAGATGTCCCTCCAGTCAACTGACTGAATAATACTCGTGGCTGCGTCAGAGACACAGACACGCATAGTAATACATTCAATTGTTTGCACTGCACATGTGTGGTTCTTTCTCGTTCTCGCAAACAAGGCCACAACATGGCGTCGCCCGCAAAGCCTGATCTAAGAGCAGTTCCTACTTTCGATATTGAATCAGAAAAGCATTTATTCAACGAATGGAAACTGAAGTGGCGGAGCTTCGAGGTTGTAAGTGGCATCGTTGACATCAAGGACGCAGCTAGTCTGAAGACTCTTCGCATGCATGCTCTCAGGTCAGCCTTCAGTAAAGGAACTCTGCGCGTTATTTTACATCTGCCTCTCAGCTCATCAGATCAAGAAGACCCAGACAAAGTTCTCAACGCATTACAACAGCATATCAACGGCTCAGTCAACGAGGTATTTGAGCGAAGAGAATTTCATTGTCGCAATCAGAAAAATAGTGAATCTTTTAATGATTGGATGATGAGCTTACGTGAAATGACATCCCGCTGCAATTTTTCTAAATGCTGTACAAACTGCGAGTCATTACAACTACGAGATCGTATAGTGTCCGGTTTGCGAAGTCAAGAAACTATCGAAAAACTACTGAGTATTGGTAGTTCATTAACTCTTAAACAAGCGTGCGAGATCTGTGAGGCGTCTGAATCATCTAAAGTACAATCTTCGGTGATTACCGGAAATTCATCGTTTATTTCATCATTGAAGAAATCTGCGTACAAGACTCAGCGGCTCAAGACTCCTGTTTCAACACATCGTGAGTGCAAGTTCTGTGGCCGAAATCATGTGATGAAGAAGGAGCTTTGTCCAGCTTTAAATAAGAGGTGTGAGAACTGTAACCAGCTGAATCACTTTGCTGTTAAGTGCCCGGTACTGCACAATAAATCGAATATTCGTGCAAAGGCGGTGTCCAAGAAGCTGGGTAGTCTATTTTCGACAAGTGACAGTTCTTCAATGTTAGTTCAGGTGGATATGTCTCACCAAGAAGTATCAATATCGATCGGTATTATACCAGACACTGGAGCTGAAATCGATGCAATTCCTTCACACATGCTACAACTATTGGAAATTGATTGTAACAATATTGTGCCTACCTCGGTATCTGCGACCGCTGCGAATGGAGATGATCTAAGAGTCACCGGATATTTCAAAGCTAACATTGCCCTTGGTAAAACATGCTACGTCCTCTCTTGTCTACGTGATCTCCGACCTTCGTCAACCAGTCTTATCGCGTAGCTCTTGTATACAGCTACGTTTGATTCCGCCAGGTTTTTCCTCATACTCAGCTGTATGATAACTCTGTTGATACCTCACATGTCAGTTGCGTGTCTAAAGGAGTTTCCAGAATTCCCGTCTTGATGAATCCTGTCCAATACAGCAACGATTCGTTTGAGGAAAACGTACAGACTAAATTCTCTTCGGTGTTTAGTGGTCAAGTCACCACTATGAAAGGAGAAACTTTCGTCATCAAGTTGAAACAAGATGCTGTGCCATACCAGATAAGCACTCCGCGTCGTGTAGCTGAACCCCTAAAACAGAAATTGAAGATGGAGCTGGAGTCCCTTGAAGCTCAACATATTATTGAAAAAGTAACTTATCCAACAGAATGGTGCTCTCCAATATCCGTTGTATTGAAAACTGATCAAAGTATTCGACTATGTGTTGATCTACGAAATTTAAACAAGTTCGTTATCCGAGAGCGTCTACAGTCCCCAACTCCATTCGAAATCGTGTCAACATTACCATCTCGATGCAAGTATTATACAACGTTTGATTGCCTCAAAGGATATCATCAAGTGCCCATGGATGCAGCCTCTCAAGATCTTACGTGCTTTATCACGCCGTTCGGAAGGTACAAATATCTGAAAGCGCCCTTTGGTATCAGTGCCATAAGCGAACATTATAACAGAAGAATCGACGAAGCTATAGAGGGTCTGAGAAATACCTATCATCTGGTCGATGACATTTTAATTGCTGACACAGATTATTGGCAACATTGTAAGAACATTGACAATTTTCTTCAGAGATGTGTACAGTTCAACATCGCCTTGAATCCTAAGAAGATAAAGATTGCGAAACCTGAAGTTGAGTTCGCCGGGTTTCATCTCTCCTCGTGTGGATTTCGATCGAGTGATAAACTGGTTCAAGCTATCAAAGAATTCCCAACACCACAATGTTTGACCGACTTGAGATCGTGGTTTGGCCTCACTAACCAGATTGGTAACTCAGTAGATACTTTGTCAGAGTTGTCTGCTCCTCTACGGCAACTGCTAAAGAAAGAATCTGAGTTCGTATGGAGTGCTGATCATCACAAAGCGTTCGTAAAGATGCGGGAGCAATTGTCGAATCCACCATTTCTGGCTTATTACAATCCAGATTCAGAAACTACACTATATGCTGATGCATCAAGGTTGAAGGAATTGGGTTTTTGCTAAAGCAGAAGCAATCAGATGGTAATTGGAAGTAGTTCAAGCTGGCTCTCGGTTCCTTTCTACGACAGAAAGCCGATATGCTATGATCGAATTAGAGCTTCTATCGATCGTCTGGGCCGTCAGAAAATGTAATCTATTTCTCGATGGACTATCACATTTTGATATAATGACAGACCATGCCCCCTTGATTCCATTCCTAAACAAGTATACTTTGGACAATATTGAGAATCCTAGACTTCAGAGGTTAAGAAGACAACTGGACCGATATTCGTTTACTGCGTCGTGGATCAAAGGCAGGGACAACGTTGGAGCGGATGCTCTATCCCGATCACCGTCCCAAGAAGCCGAGCCCTCCGATGAGTTAGGAGAAGACTACGATCATCGCTTATCAGTCAATTTTGCCATCACCTCGTTACAAATTGACCACAGTGACGGTTTACTACAGCGTGTTAGCACAAGTGCTCAAAGTGATTCAGACTATTTCAAATTGAGAGAAATAATCTCGAATGGATTTCCACCAACCAAAGATAAGCTTCCTGTTTGTCTGCGGTCATACTTCTGTGTCAGAGATAAATTATCAATCGATGACAATCTGATACTTTGTGGTCAAAGGCTTCTTATTCCTGCTGCTATGAGGAAGGAATGTTGAATAAACTTCTGCAAATGCATCAGGGAGCAACGAAAATGAAGAGACGTGCTAGAATGTCAATCTACTGGCCAGAGCTAAACAGAGAAATTGAACAACACTGTCGCACATGTTCCTCTTGTCAGGCTTCACTGCCATCTCAAGTTCGTGAGCCCATGATAACAGGAAGACATCCAAAACGACCCTTTCAGGAACTCCATCTTGATCTCTTTGACTTTGCTGGTCAGAAATTCCTTGCATGTGTAGATGGATACTCTGGTTGGATGACTCTCGATGCTTTTGGGACGTGTGCGTCGGCTGAACGAGTTATTAATGCTCTCAGGCGTCGATTCGTTGAGAAGTCAGTCCAGAATTGATATTCTCAGATAATGGCCCTCAATTTGCTAGCTCTCAGATGGATACATTCTTACAAAGATGGGATGTTAAACATCAAACGTCATCGCCGTATCATCCGCAAAGTAACGGCAACCGCAGAAGCTGCTGTAAAACAGCTCAAGAAAATGGTCAAAGGTAACTGGAACTACAGAAACAGGAGAGTTGGATTGGGATAAATTCAGCCAAGGACTACTAGTGTACTACAACACTCCACGATACGATGGTACATCCCCTGCCAAACTGTTATTTGGTCGAAGTATTAGAGACACTATTCCCGCTCACCATCGATTTTTCCGCAAGGAAATTCAAGAACGTCTTGATGAAGAAGAAAAGAATTCAAGCTTCATTAGACAGAGGATTGTGGAGAAATACAATGAACATGCTCGACACCTACCCAGTCTCAGATATGGAGAAAAGGTTGCGATGCAAGACAATCGAACCGGAGAGTGGACCAAGCTTGGCAGAGTTGTGGAAGTTGGACCATATCGGGACTATTTAGTGAAGCTCCCTAGTGGTCGTGTCTTCCGAAGAAATCGAAAATTCCTTCGTCGATCATCATCTGAAATCAAGACAATCCCTGATCAAATCGCCATGCCCGAACCAGTGGAACCCGCTCCAGCATCATCCTCAACCACCTGCAAGATAACAAGGTCAGGTCGACAGTCAATTGCACCGGATCGTCTACAGATCAATCCGAAGAAGACCAGCTATACGTGTACAGACTCTTTGACTCGAAATGGGTGATGGGAGATGTTGTGTTCAATAACTATGCTATTGTTCTCTGTTGTATTGTTTGATTGCCATGTAGATGTCCCTCCAGTCAACTGACTGAATAATACTCGTGGCTGCGTCAGAGACACAGACACGCATAGTAATACATTCAATTGTTTGCACTGCACATGTGTGGTTCTTTCTCGTTCTCGCAAACAAGGCCACAACAGCAGTCAGATACATCATCTCAGTAGACAGATATTACCTCAACAACCTAAAGTACTTTCAAAAATATATGAAGATGTAACAAAGAAACCACATGGTTATCTATTTATTGATCTAACCCAGGAATGTCCGGAACGACTTCGATTTCGAACAAATATCATACCTAATTCCGCTGAACCAATGACAGTTTTCTCGGTTCACAGTTAGTTTTAAGCAATGTACTTTGTTGCCTTATTATTTTCAAACATGTCGTATTCAAAGATGGTAGTCATTCCTCAAGAGGAGTATGTACAATTGACTACATTACAAAGTGCACAGGAAGTCAAAAATATAGATCAACCTATTACGAATCAACTTAAGGAACTAACACAAAAGGATATGGAAATTCAGAAGATTAAGGATCCCTATCGACGAATGCAGTTAGCAGCTGAAAACATTGACGAGAGGCGACAGATTCGTGACAAGTTGCGACGATTTATAACCTTGTCAACACCTCGACCATATCGTGTGCGCGCTGAGCGATTATTTGACTTCATTGATCCACATGTGAAGTTCAATGAGAGAGGGGAGATAATAGATGAAACAACTGGTGATGTTATTAGAAATAGTCACATAGATGACCTTCTACAATATGCTGTCAGAGATGTAAGGCGAAAACTAGGTGCACCACAAGGGTGGACATATTTTCAGAAAATTTTATCTGATCAAAATGTACCTCACAATATTATTGGAGGACCGACTGTGAATGAATTGGATAAGGGTCACTTACAAGATGGATCAAAGAGTAAAACACCCACGATGGCGGTCAAGCGAGAGCTTGCAGATCCCGATGATCTGCAACCAAAAAGAGCTACTAGGCGCTCAATGCGTGTTGCGAAGGAGTATAGTAAATATTAAGCAAATATGAATTAAGCCTTGCCTCTCTCATATCATGTCGTTACAAAAATTTTGCTGTTGTTTGAAATCTGCGCTCGAAGGCAAAGGAGAAGAGGGCATAGAGGTTGATATCAATTGTGTTAGCAGTTGCTGTGCGAGTAATACGCGTGCAAATCAGAACAAAGACGATGAGTACAGCAGTGAAACTCAGAAAGATTTATTACGACTTAAATCATCCCGCAAGTTTCAGTCGTCCGGAGGTTCTAGCTCGTGCAGCAGGTGTGGGAATAGAGAAAGTCAAGAAGTGGTTGAGGAGTCAACCGACTTACACTCTTCACAAAAATGCGAGAAAGCGGTTTCCAACAAGAAAATATGTTGTTAACAATATAGATAGTCAATGGCAAGCGGACTTGGCTGACATGCAACAGATATCACAGTACAATGATGGCTATAAATACATCTTAACCGTAATAGATATTTTATCTCGCTATGCTTGGGCACGTGCGCTGAAATCTAAACGAGGACCAGAAGTTGAAGCGGCTTTTCAGAGCATTTTCGATGAGGGGCGTATTCCGCAAAGAATACAGACTGATCAAGGGAAGGAATTCGAAAACTCTCATGTTCGAAGTCTCCTTAAAAGTCATAATGTGGAATTGTTTAGTGTCAAAAGTGCTTATAAAGCTGCCATGGTTGAGAGGTTCAATCGCACACTGAAGACAAAAATATGGCGCTATTTCACTGCAAAAATACACATGTTTGGGTAGGTGAGCTGCAGAAATTTGTTAAGAATTACAATGAAAGCTACCATCGAATCATTAAGATGAAACCAGTTGATGTTACCCCAGATAATGCGATGGATGTATGGCTTCGATTGTATGATAAGAAAGCGAAAAACATTTCCAATGAAAAGAAAATTAATGTTGGTGATAGAGTTCGGATTTCAAAGGTCAAGTCTACATTTGAGAAGGGGTATCTACCTAATTGGACTGAAGAAGAGTTTTTTGTGGATGAAGTAAATACAAAATTTAGGCCCACCATGTATAAATTAATAGATTACCATGGCAATCCAATTGAAGGAAAATTTTACTCTTATGAATTGCAAGTAGTAGACAGAAGTGAAGAGGTGTATATGATTGATAAAATAATTAGGAGGAAAGGTCATGGCAATCAAAGGAAATATCTAGTTAAATGGAAAGGATATCCTGATTCATTCAATAGCTGGATAACGCACCAGGATCTACAAAATGTGGAGATGGGAGACACTCGTAACTTTTAAGCTAATATAGCATGTGACTTCTTCCATATATGACTTTAACATGTCTACTAAATTCAATATCATTCTTCCAAGCAATAGCAACCCCAAGATATTCCCAAGTAACAAACCATCTCTATACTCTGTTGAATTCGCTAATCCAATTACTCTGCATGGACCCCATGAAGTTGCTCTAACTGAAATTACTTATTACAACGATATCAGTTTGCTAAAGAACAACTATTTTGAATTACATAAAGAAGTACGAGAGAAGGATGATTGCTTTCGCATATTTCAAAATAGTCTACATGGTACATGGGCTTTTCATCATCTAACTTTACATCCTTTTTCAACATCTTTACCATCTGTCCAAAACATGATTAAAATTCAAAAGGCATTTGCAACGTCAACTTTTGATTCTAAGGTTCCCACAATGAGCTTGCAAGATACAGAAAAGGAAATCGGTAGAATGTTTGAACGAATAAATGATCTCTTCAAGCTGACTTTGAATAAATTCTACAAACCAGTCATAAAGGGGTCAACAAAATTGATGAAGGAAGGGAAGCATGTTCTTCTTGTATTAGGTAAGGATTTGAGTCATACTTTTGGGTATTCCAGAACAAATTTCTCATCAAGGTATTGGTACAATGGACGTCGGTGGAATTCGGAGAGGAAAGTCACTGATTTTCAATGTAGAATTGTGCCATTGTATGCATTACAAAAGAGGAGCATCCGAGTAAAAAATAAATTTGAGGTCATTAGAAGTGTTGAAGACTTTGCAAGAAAGTTTCAAGGATCAGTGCCAGAAACGTTAATGACTTGTGAATATAAGAAAGAGAAAGTAACTTTATTTACTGTTGAAAAGGAGGTAGAATTTATTGTTTTTACTAAAAAGACACCATTGGAAAAGTCTGAGTCCGCTGTTATTGAATTTGGATCTGAAATGATTGGGATGTTTAAGGGCCTTGAAAGCGCACCTTGGTTGACAGAATTAAATGATACATTCAAGGTTCAATTGTCCTCTTCTAAACTCAAAGCATCAACAAATGCTTCATGGGATATCCACGTATACAGCGAAGACATATCGGGTGATGAATTGTCTACTTCCAGTGAACTTGTAAAAAGAGTTAATTTGAACATTGAAAGCTTGAAAACGCCCATCTGAATTGTGTACAAAGTTAAATGAGTTTGGTGTAGATTACCTTGATGCAGATGAATATCACTTTTCTTATGACCCACATAAGAAACGCATGATTCTAAAGGTAGGGAAGAACTCTCTTATCAAGCTGGATAGCGTGTTAACGACCACATTGGGATTCTCAAAATCAACTATTTATGAAGGTACATCAATAGGCGATACAACCCCATCACTAGAGCGTGATATAAGTAACTTATACGTCTATTGTAACATTATTGAATATACAAGGGTTGGCGACATTGAGGCCCCACTTCTGCGCACATTTCCTCTCTCATCCGTAAGGAAGCAACTAATCAATCGAGAATTTTTTTAATACAATGTATCTACCAATCAGCCGAAATTTCATCAATAGAATTGACATATCAATTCATGATGACGCAGGAGAAGTAGTACCGTTCTGTGGTGGTGTTACTGTTTTGACCCTACATATTAGGTCACGAGAATAAGGCTTTACGCTATTGTGACTTCCATAGTTATTCAATAGTCATAATGACAGGCATTTACAGTAGACCATCATATCAGAGCGGTTATCCGTGTTTGTTGGAGGTAGACGACAAGTTGGAGGAGGCATATTTGGTGCACTAAGACGTATGGTTCTTCCAACACTCAAAAAGTATGGCGTACCAATCATGAAGCGTGTTGGAAGCAGGGCTTTAGATTTTGGTGCAAATGTTGCAGCTGATGCGCTTCAAGGTGAGGATATCGGTGAATCTATGAAAATGCGCGCGCAGCAATCTGCCATAGACGCATTAGATGATTTAACAAAGACGAGACGTACAGTTCGGAAGAAACGTAGGAAGTCAAGACAAGTTGGATCAGGCCGAGTTACTAAGCAAAGACGCAGGAAAAGTAAAAAGCCGACTAGAGCAGCACGTTCTAAATCTAGACGTCGAGTGAAAACAAGAAAGCGCAAACGAAATTCCACAGCTACTAGAAACAAGTCAAAACGAAGGAAGACAACATATTTGTAGAGCTAATACGATGCAGAGTATCAATTCGGCTTTGTGTTTCTTCGATTCTCCCCCTCATCAGACAGACATAATCTCCTCAACAATTGTAGACATAGTCCCCACAACAAATATCGATGGTAACCAGCAGCCTAATTCAGTTTGATATACCTGCCATTCTCAAGATTATATTGACTGTCAATCCATTGATTTAGAGTTGTGTATACAAATTAAGAAGACTGATGGTACATATATTCGATTCATCCAAGGATAATGTGGGATTAGCAAATCTTACTATTGCCAGTCTTTTCTCAGATGTGTATCTAATATTGAATGACAAACAGATTGAAGGAGGGGATCGAGCATATCATATGGAGCATATATACATACAATGACTCAATTTCAAAAGCAAGCTAAACAGTCACACTTGCAAGTTTCTGGGTGGTATGATGATCAGCAAGGGAAATTTGATGATGTCTCAAATGCAAGGGTTTGAAAAGACGAATGGATTTAACAGCGGATTCAAGGAATTATACTTGAAAGGACCCGTCTATCTTGATTTCCTTCGTCAATCTAGATATCTGCTATCAACAGGTTAAAATGCAAATAAAATTTATTCGTGCAAATCCTGAGTTCGCGTTAATGGCTTTTGGAGCTACAAACTATCAAGTTAACATAAGTAATGCCGTGCTCAATGTAAGGCGAGTAACAATGAACCCGTCAGTCATCAACGAGCATGCGACAGGATTGAGGAAAAACAATGCAATATATCCAGTAATCACAGTGATAGTGTGTTGACAAACTTCACAATTGGTGCGGGGATATCCTCACATGCCTACCCAAATCTTTTTCCCACGCAATGCCAAAGGCGGTTGTATCACATTTGTGGAAAATGAGCATTCATTGGTGCTTTTGAAAAGAATCCATTCAATTTCCAACACTTTAATGTCAGCAAACTAGCACTCTATCAGGATGGGAAATTTGTATCTTGCAAAGCATATGAGCCTAATTTCAAAGATGGCAAATTCGCACGTGAATATGGTTCTATTTTCACCGCCCTCAACATGTTTAATACAGACGATTCAAATGGAATTACAATGGATATGTACAAGAATGGCTACTTCTTCATTATGTACAACCTCACAGCAGATGCAGATCTAGGTGGTGAAAGCGTAGGAGTTACAAAGCCTGGAAAAAGAAAAAAAAAAAAATCTACGACTGGAGGTATCATTTGAGTCACCTTTGAAGAAAACAATTACTTGTTCATTTATGCTATCTATGATAGCAAAGTTGAGATAACAAGAATGAGAGACGTGACTGTCAGCTATCAGAGATGAGTAACTTAAGCAAAATAGAAATCTTGAGGAAAATGAGGAAAGCTCATCCCTACTCCAAGACAATATTTCTCAATGTCTTTTCTAAGATAATTTACCTGATTCAATTCCTTTCTATCCTTGTTCGCTTATCATCAATACGGATACCAACAATCTTCCCGGAAAACATTGGATTGCTGTATACATCAATCGTTATAAAGTTGCCGAATATTTTGACTCTCTTAATCAACCTCGTTTACATGATATCGCATTATGGATGAACAGGTTTTCCTGGACTGTTGGGAAAGTGACATCGTTCCCACTTCAAAGTAATACATCTCTAATGTGCGGTGGCTATGTACTCTATTTTGTCAACGAGAGACCATTGAAAAATAACTGTAAAAGTGCTTTAGGACTATTTTCAAAAAACTGTGAGAAAAATGATGTAATTCTTACTAAAATATGTTGAAAACAGTTTTGAAATATAAGTTTTTATGTTGTATCATTAACTTGCTCTCTTTTTTTCCAAAACAAGGGTTTATAAGGAAAACAAAAACATGCTCATATTTCATTATCTATTCACATATATACAAAAAACATGTTCACATTTCATTATCTATCCACATATATACAAAATCTACAATTTGGTTTTCATGAAACATTTTTAAAATCACATATGATGGGAATGGCACATCACTTATGTCTTTAATGCCGGTTATCACAATCTTTCCATTATGGAACACATGAACATGATATGGATGCCAGTTAGTCAATTTGAGCTGCTGGAAATAACTCCACTTCATAAGTTAGATTATGTGATTGATGTAACTTTACGGAAATCATAGTGATAGTGTAATTCACATAACACGGTCATTGTCTTCACTTTCCAATCAGATAATGAATCACCAGTAAAATGTTCCAAAGTTAAGTGTAAATATGAGAGATCACCCTCCATGACCCTTCAATACATTGGATTGTTCCATTTGGAAAGAATAGGATAGTTGAGAGATCTATCCTTCCTCTGAATACCTCCATGTTAAACATTGAGGGTCTTCCAAGATGTAATGCTCGTTGTCGTCTTCAATTTGCGTTTTATCAGTAACCATTGTTTTCGGTTGGGTATATTCCTCTCGATCTCTTGTAGATTGAGTTTTGACTTTGCTTTTTGTAGTTAACATCCGCATTTCAACTTCCAACCGTTTGATGTCCTCCATCTTTAATGAATGACGTTATCTGTGGGGTAGTATCTCCCTTGTAAAGGTTTCCCATGTGACGTCACTGAAACGAAAAAATCGATATTCAACATCTTCACGTTTTGGTGAACAGACGTATAGTTAGATGATGAATCACACTTTATCCATACCTTGTCATCGAGAGGAATCTTGATCCGAGTCTTATGGTTGTCAATGAGATCCGCAAAGTCTTTCAGTGAAGGCAATGAGTCAATACTAATGCAAACGCCACGATGTTTTCGATCACTATTTGCTATTGAATGACGAAATGCTATTCTTTTAGAATTTGTTATGTGAACGTTTTGAACGTCACTAAGTTTCCATGTTCTAATGTAATGAGGCATGTTCGAAAAGGCTATGTTTCAAATTTAAGTTTGATGTTTGCCTAAAGTTTGTACATTTTATTAGCTCAACATATCGGAATGATGTTGAGTACAAATTCTTCACATATTCATTACATTAGGACTACCTTATTTATTAGTAATCATTTCTACATATCGGAAAGATGTAGAAATTTCAATTTTAGTGTAGACTATCTTATTGTATTTAGTAAGTGTTTGGCTACATGTCGGAAGATGCAGACAATCGCAAGATCTATTACAAGTGGAATATTATATTGTTTTTATTTAGACTTATTCTACCATTCACCTGTGGACAGGAAAGGCATCTCCTTCTCTTCGACGGTGGGGGAAAGACCTAGGCTATAGTGTCCATATGGTAATGATAAATTTTTATCCAGCAACAGCGCTTATCCTCCCAAAGTGAAAAGACCTCGCTTCCTAAATGATTTTGTGCTAACTATGTGATTTTTTGAATTTATAATTGTCATATCTTCAGTTGTATCATTCTCACTATAATAGACACTCCTATAGTCATCATGTTTCAATTTTTTAACTGCTGCTCTCTGAATTCCTTTTGCACGTTTAGATGCTATGATTCGTAGAGTCTAAGATATTTCATGGAATACATTTTCGGTTTTAGTAGGATCATTTCCTCAAGCAACTTTCCAGCACACTGCATCCTTAAAACAACCTAATTCTAGCTTTGTTTGTAGTTGAGTATAGTCGGTGATGACTGTCATATGTTTGAAGAGTCAAACTTTTCACGAAGTATAGAAGTTTATTTCCAGACGGACAGATGGTGATGTGTATAAACATAGGAAGAAACTATCGGTATCAACCTCCACAAAGTCGCGTTCTATTTATCAGTGGACATCCTTTTAGATCATTGTAATATTAATGGATACATTTCCAACTTACTATAGTCAAGTACTGCTTGACCAACATATATTAATTTATTTAAAACTATTGAAGGTTTGTACATTTCCATTACCAAAAACCAGATCTTCATCAAATATTTTGTGTTGAACTTAGAGAGTATGATTTGAATATTTCATTAGTTGTTTCTCATTGTTGACTTGTTTAAATTTTTTCCTTCTCCTTACATTTTCCATTGTTTTACCATATAAAGAATTATTTTTCAATTTGTTAGAATGACTTTTCGAAGTCAGTTGTTTGATTGAGCCCTCTTTTGAGAGTTCATATCAATGTATGTTTTTAACCAAGGCTTTTGTATGTGAATTTTATGCACTATGAATCTTCTTGATCTCTCACTGCCCATGCTCAAGTAAAATTTTAAAATTGAATAGTGGACTACATAATCTTTCCCTATCAAATTGATGGAGCAGAAGTTTCTTGATAGAAGAATAAATGTGTTATTTGGTCTTACTTTTTCATATAGATTTTTCATATAGTGTGAAAACATTCTCTTTTCAATCATCTGCATTTCTGGAGGCTAATGGGAAATCGGCAGTGTCTCATGAATGGCTGCAGGGATACTCTAAATCTAAATCAAAAATGTAGCCGATATCACCATCATCATCTTATATTTTGAACATTTTCTTCACTTTAAAAAATTATCTAATTCACTTTCAATTCAATACCATTTGAAATTTGAGTGGGGTAGATTCCTACTGAGTGAAGAACCGTAAAGGTTATTAACATCTAAGTAGGTCAAATGTCGACTTTCATGTATATTTATATTCCTAATTCTTCAATGCGTTTGCACGCGCTCGGTGAATGTTGGTGATGAAGTCATTACCCCCTCTAATTCCTCGTTCAAATAGTATTGTGAAATATTTTCATCTTGTATTGTAGTGGTGGGGGATCATTGGAAGAGAAATTTAGTAGCTGAGGTTAAAGCTATAAGATGTGGTGAGGACTGACAAAATGTACAGCGGTCGACTTCATCCTCACGTTGATCTCAATGCTCCTAATAACACTTCAAATATGTTCTGCCAAGCTCAATCTCGCTCTCGGAGGGAAAGCGCATGTGATCTAACTTCAGATATGCAGCATGTAATCACCAAATGTGCTACAATTAAATTCTAATCCCACGCCCTCTGTGTAGTCCGTGTTCATATTCACTCATCGGAACAGTGTCACGAGTATAAGATCATTATAGAATTCAAAAAATTGTGGTGGGTAGACAGTCTTCCGTCAAAGTGTTTAGTTTTTGAAGTATAGAATATAGGAAACACTCCCTTCTGATTATTAAAACATATATCAACTTAATTGTGGGAAAATTCTACCCTTATTGTCTCTACATGCTTCATACGGTTTTTTTTGCAAAGCCCTTGGCTAATTCACTCAAGGATGCACTTAGAAAGAAATGATATGAGTCTAAGAATTTTAGTTTAAAGTATACTGTCTTCCCTTTGTATTCATTTTTACAGGGACACTGGCGGATTTAAAGTTATATATTTTTCAGCAGTTGCTGCTACCACATCTAATTTCCAAGACTTTCATTACTTCCCATCGGCCTTTATAGCAAAAACGATGTGGCTATCATAATTTTCTAACAATTGTGGAAAAACTTATGGTGGGGGAGCTCCCGTCTGTTAAGTCTTAACCGGGAGGATTGCATTTCCCTTACAAAAATATTCTGCCTATATCGTCCGGTGATATTTATCATGATCACGAACTTTTATGACTTCATCCGTGAATTTTGATTTACATTTGTCTTTGCAAACATTCTTGCATTTCTCATGGAGTGCTTTTTCATCCGCTTTGACAGTGTCATTGGCCTGCCTAGTTGTTGCACATTTGGTTGTCATATAAAGTCTTGGGCTACAGTTTTCTAAGTGGTGCATAGAAACAATAATGCAATTTTCACCTTCAAAGAGGTAATACTTGTTTTCAAATTTTGATTGAAGGGATTATGCCAGACATGTAAGCTCCAATGGGCCGCAGGTTTATGTAATTTTATTATCAATGTAGCACTGCATATATCTGCATATATAGATTACCAAATGGAGGACTTAGTTGATATTCCATGCTACTTGTTAGTACTTTTAGATCTGTCGGCAGTTTTTTTTCTATTTTTGTGCTTTTCCTCGAATGCAAAACTGGAAATGTCGATTTCTAGTGTTGGATGTCTTATACTGTGAAATGACTCGAGTGCACATCTTTCGCAGAAAAGTATTTATGTCTTTTAAAGTTCTCCTATACAATCTTGACAGCTTTGGGAATTCAACAATAGTGTGCTGAACTCCATTGTTTAGAATTAGCAAACGATTAACGTTTGCCTAGCAGTAAAAGTTACTATTGTAAACGAACACCTTTGAGTCCTATTTTCATAAAAAAGTGAATGTTAATTTTAATATCATTATTTTTTCTCAAATTTTGGAATATCCTTTGATTGATTACTGGTGTGGAAACTGCCTTTCCATATTTAGGCTCAGAAGTCCACTCACTATAATGATTTTACTTCATTCCTTGAATAAGGTCCTTCATTATAATGCAATATTGATTAAAACTGCAGTATAGGAAGCAATCATTTGCATTTTGAATTAACATTAAAGACAGGCTTTAGGAGTTTTTCTACTTCTTTGGTAGAGGAAAATGATTGTTCCACCTGACAGTATTGAGAATTCTTGTTATTACATTGAACTCTATATTTTGTACATCATCTATAATCCAATTGCTACCCTTTTTTGTGAAAGGCTTCCTAATATGATTTATTAGACTATTTAGACTGATCCTGAAACCAGCATCATAGTCATAAATATATGTCTTGAGGATTGATGAGGTAAACGTTGTGCGAGAAAAGTTTCTTCTTTCTTGCGGATTAGAACGGACATAACGAATTTGTGCAATCAGACGACCCGCGCAATTGATAGCTCCTTAGTAAGGTCAGACACTAAATTCCCTAACATGGAACGCAATGCTTTCTAGAGGAATGATGTTATGTCCACAGTTATGGTGTTGTTGGCGTGATATCAATACACACCCCGTGCTTGGCCATTGGAGTGCGCTTTACCTGAGGACTAACAGTTCCATAGTTATTATGCATATTTCATCTCATTATTTGTGTTATGTACATTCATATGCTGTCGAAATCTACTTATAGAGTTATACGTTTTGCCACACCGAGAGCAGTATTGCATAAAGTTTTGTATGTTAGTTGTGAAGCCGTGGTTGTTGGCTTAGGACGTAGATCGTATTTTGATTATTTGAATTTGACTCTGTTAGCGCTGATCATGTCGGTTTATTCATTGCCATACAAGTTTATGTCTCTTAAGATTATCCATTCCTATTTGCGTCTTATATGGACACCTTGCTTACATAGATACCGTTTTTTCCTAATAACTTACAAAATTTTTTTCATGTCGTTGCAAATTGCTATGAGAAGTGAACACTCCTTCCACACATTGGTACAGACAACCATTGATTATTGATGAGGATTGAAATTAGCAAGCCCTTATTTTATACCACGCCTACCATCTATTGACGTCAGCGTCATCACCAGCCAATACCGTAATGTTCCAAATACTGT
>CAJQUW010007048.1:0-61528 GCA_907163375.1 Prostheceraeus crozeri | reverse complement strand
ATTTTATTACATCTAAAAAAACTTATTACAATCTAAAAATTTTTATTACATATGAAAATATATTTATCGAATATTTTGGTATTTTCTATTAAGTTTTATCATATTAAGTTTCATCATATAATGTTTTATCAAAAGATAATTTAAATTTATTTTCACTAACTATTGATTCTTCATCATCATCAATTGATTCTTCATCATCATCATAAATTGTTTCTTCATCATCATAAATTACACTTTTTGGTATAGGATGCCATTCCCTGATAGTATACCATTCCCTGATAGGAATATCTAATTCTAAATTACATTACTTATCTGATAATAATATAATAGAGAAAAATATTGGTCTTTGATCTCTTTGGAAAATTTAATAACACCACCATAATCTGAATCACTTTTAGGTTTTGTTAAAGATGATAAAATTTTAAATTGATTAGATGTAAATCCTAATTTAAATTTTGTAGACCCGACACATAGTTGTCTAACAGTATCTTCAACTATACCATCATTATTATTTTCAATTGTAAGAAAATGAAATTTAGATAAATTTTTATAATTACTAATATTTTTATAATCTTTTTTTACCATTTACACCTTTTTCAGATGTTACAGAATCATCATTATTATCATAAGATTCTTTAAGATCGGGCAAAGCCCTAGAACCTTCGGTTCGTTTATTATGATTATGGTCATTGTTAATAGTATAAGGTGTTGTCCACATATAAATTTTCTCTTGTTGAGCTAAACCATTTATGTAAGATTTTAACAAATTAATATTTAAGTTGGAATATAATCCTATATACGTATCATCATCATATCTTTGCGGCATTTCTAATGTTTCTTGTTTATAAATTGTGTCTCTATAATAAACTTGACATAATAATTCTTCATTATGTTTTTTACTTTCAATATGAATATTGTATTGATTTTGATCGTCAACAAATAATCTAATTTTTTCTTTCGAAAAAGATTTTAATTTTTTAACTAATTCTTTAATATTGATATAATTAATAATTTTAGTTTCTATCCAATCAGTATTACTAATTGGTAACACTGCTCTAATAAATCCATAAACATTATTATGACCTATTATAACCATATTTTCTTTATTTAATTCAACATAAGCTACATCATTATATTTACTTACAATCTCCATAAATTTAATAAATGGATCCCCCTGAAATAAACAATAATTAGTTTCTATAGAAGGTAAACCTTTAGTCTGTTCTCTAAATATTTCGGCTTGTAATTGAAATAAAATATTAACATCTATACATGGATTATTATTATTATTATTATCAAAACATTTATTTTCAAATCCCGTTGATCTCGTCGAATAAGAAGAACAGGATGATGCGGGCGAATATAATTTTTTTAAATTTGGATTTTCCATTTTTTTATTGTTATTAGAAAAAATTTTATTTTTTTTATTTTTATTAGAAAAAATTTTATTTTTTTATTGTTATTAGAAAAAGTTTTACTTTTTTATTGTTTTAAAAATGATGTTACCAAATGTTGGTGGAGGTGCATATATCCCGAATAATCGTGAATTAGAATAGAGATAGAAAATTATATCATGAAAACTGGAGACGTTTTATCTGGACCATTGCATCTTTCTATTCTTCCGCAACAAAATACAGAGTTTAACAAATAAACAATAAGTTTGATACACAAATCAATGACTTAAAGGAAAAATATATAAACGATGTTTTGGTTCCACTGATGAACGAATTAAAGTTTGCTTAAACTTAATGACAAATCATTAAACGAAAAATTATTAAAACTTGATAAAAAGGATAGAGAGCTAGAAGCAGATATAGCAAAACTTTTTAAAAAGATTTCTCTGAACAATCAAAAATTTTAATATTACTTTCTTTAAATTTAAAATCTGCTGTAATTAAAAATAAACATCAGATAAAAATGTTAAAAGAACAATTAGAAGATGAAATAGAAAAACTACCTGAAAGAATTAAAAAAAAATTTAAAGCAGTTACAAACTACATCCAAAAAAGTGTTTGATGAATTAAGTTCTAAAATTACTAAACAAATGAAAAAGAAGAATAGAATAATAAATGAAGTAAATTCACTTAATCAAAAAGTTGATAAAATGAAAACTCTTAAAATCAATTTAGAAAATGAATTAAAGAAAAATTTACAAGAAAACTCTAAAGAAAATAAAGAACAGTTAGATGCTGTTAAAAGACAATTAGATGTTCTTAAAATTAAGTTAAATGCTCTTAAAACGGCATTGAAGATTAATCAGCAGAAAATGCAAGTTAATAGAAAAGAAATTAAAGTACATCACACGCTGCTTGACGCAATAGATAAAGTGCAACAGTCAATTAATAAAGTTATCTCGAAGTTGTTGTCCATTCACAAACGTAAATCTTAACACGTAGATATTTTTCCCAAAAGTCAAATTTATTCCTAAATAATGCCTATAATTTATAAACACAATCTTAAACATTTTGCATCAAATAATAAAATTGCTCATGAACCACGTATGAATCCTGTTTATCATTATGATAATAGAGAAACAGTCGGAACAGAAAAGTTCCTAGAAAAGACGTTCCAAAAAGAAGGAGCTGGGATCTTCTCTGGTATTGGAAGTATCGTTAACTTAATTAAAAATAATAAAGATTTGATTACATCTGCTGCAAAAGGAGCAGCTGCTATAGGTAGTACAGCTAGTGCAATATCAAATGCTGTTTTGTGAAGTCTCAAAACGAATTAAAACAACTAGAAGCTATTCGTAAACTTAGGAATGATTCCGAAGAACTAAAAAAATTAAAAAAACTTTCAGATGAAACAAAGAACAAAATTGCTAACATTGCTGTTGGGGAAACCTGGAGGAGCGGAGCTCCGTCTGATAGTAAACATAATGAAAAAACAATTGAAGAAATAAGAGGTAATGGCGTCAGCAGCGGAGCTGGTCTAGCAAAATTCTAAAATTATATTTTAGTAAAATTTTTTAGTAATTTTTTTAGTAAAATTTTTTTCTGTCAGTGAGAAAAACAAAAAGTCAAATTATTTTTCATAAAAATGTCTTCGCTTATCGAAAATAAATTTAGATTAGACGATCCTCCGTTCGTCAGTAATAATCAAAAAAAGAATGACTATATAAGAATTGCTATGAATCCCGGATCTTCCAGTAGAGTAAATACTGGAGGTGATTTAATTTTTGAAGTTGATAATCAGCAGAGTTATATATATTTACCTGATTCGTTTTTACATTGTGAATATTCTTTATATAGTGATGCTAATTTTACAACACCATTACCAGAAACCGATAATATTGCACTAGAGAATAATTTTTTTCCAAGATTATTTACACAAATGCGTTTAGATGTTGCAACTCAAAATATAGAAACAATAAGTGATTCTCCAGGTGTAATTGATACAATGCTTAGATTTGTAACAATTGGTGAAAATAATAAAAAGTATGAAATCGAAGGTTGGTTTCCTGATACTAATGATGGTATAATTGTTGATGATTTAACTCACGCTGGAACAGATGCCGCAGGAATTGCGAAAGATGTAGAAAATATTGCAAAACATTTAAATAAAACAAATAATGATGCATATAAAGAAAGACGTGAATTTAACAAAAAAAGTAAACAGACAGTAAATTGGTCATTGTCTCAATTATTCGGATATTTAGATTATGATAAAATATCATATCAATTAAAATTTAAATTAATAATTCATCGTACAGCAAATAATGAATTAATCTTTTTTGGTAAGACTGGGAAAAAAGCATATTTAAAAGTTGATAGACTTGAATGGTGGATTAAGCATATTACTCCTAGTTTAGAGGTTGAAACAGCTATTGCAAAAAGATTAAATACTAACAAACCAATTCCAGTAAATTTTCTAAAGCGTACTGCTAGTTCAGTAACTTTTTCCGAACAAAGATTTAACTGGCATTTTACTAGAACTGCGAATACTCCAAGATATTTATTACTAACATTTCAAAGAAATAATTCTCCAAGTTTTGATAAGAACAATAATATTTTTCATATTAATACAATTCGAAGTTTACAAGTTTCATTAAATCAAACTCGATATCCAATTGATCCAATAAGATTCGATGATACCAATAATCAATTTATGGAAGGATATGATTCTTATAGAAATCTTTGTATAGAATTTGGAGTTGAACCACAATTAACTCCTGGAGATTGGAGACATTTATATCCAATTTTCTGTTTCGATTTAAGTGCACAATCTGAAGATATTATTAAAAATGGTTGTGATGTAACAATTAATATTGAAAAGAAAGATTCCACAACTTCATTGATGGCTTATGGTTTATTGCTAGAAGATGTAAAATATTCTATTGAAGTTCTTAATGGGAATATGGTTAGGATCGGTTAGTAACCTTAGGACCTTTGGTCCGATAGGTTAAAGCCCAAGACTTAGTCGATTAATTAATTTTTTTCATAACAAGAATAGATTAAAATTTTTGTTAACTTAAAAATTCTTAACTTAAAAATTTTTTCATAACTAGAATAGATTAAAAAAATTTCTTAACTTAAAATTTTTTCATAACTAGAATAGATTTAAATTTTTGATAACTTAAAATTTTTTTATTAAAAATGTCGCAAGCGAAAAGTAATATTAATAATAAAACTGTTGAATTAAAATTACGTAATATTGTTGACAAAAATACCCCTAAAACTATTACTATTAATAAAAAAAAGTATTACATAAGTAAACCAATGATAGAGAATATTCAATTACAAGAAGAAAAGAATGGCGGGATTCTCCCATTAATTCCACTAATAATAGGAGGCATAGCTGCAGCAGGAAGTGTTGCAGGTGGGACAGCTGGTATTGTCCAAGCAGTAAATAAAAATAAATCAGAGAAAGCAGCATTAGAAGAACAAAAACGACATAATAGAGAGTTAGAGAAAGTTGCTAGGGGTGAAGGAGTAGTAGATAATTTTATTAGTAAATTAAAATTAGTTGATGAAGGAAAACGAGTTCTTAAAAATATTCTCCACAATGTTGATGATTTAATTGAAATTAAAGAAAAATAAAAAAATAAATAAGCTAAAGATGGTTCTGGAATATATCTAAGTCCTAGTATGATTCGGTAATAACCTCAGGACCTTTGGTCCGATCGGTTAAAAAAACCTCAGGACCTTTGGTCTGATTAGGTAAAACATTTATTTTATCTTTTAAAATGTAAAAAAAAATTCTACAAATTCCGAAAATTTAACTAAATTAAAAATTTCTAATTAGATTTATTGAATTATCTATTAAACAAAAATAAAAACTCACATTGTCAGGATATTGGAGGTGACAAGAACAAAGTTCCATACCACTTCGGTGGTGATATACAAAAAACATTAGAAAACTTTCCTGGATTTATTTGGAGTAAATATTCGAAAGAAAAACATCTTCCTGGTCATTCATATACTGGGCCAGGAACTCGATTAGATATAAGACTAGATGAGAATAATAATCCGAAACCAGGTGAAGAACCAATAAATAGAGTAGATGCCGCCGCTTACAGCCATGATTTAGCTTATCGAAATCATGATCTAAGTTCTCGACATGCAGCTGATAAGAAGATGATTCAAGAATTAGATAGTATTCAAAATCCTACATTTAGAGAAAAAATTGAAAGAATGTTTGTTAAGAAAGCTTTACAAGCTAAAATATTATTCGGTCAGGGTTTAAATGAAACGACAGCAAAGCTGTCTGAGAGCAACGCTCGAACTAATAACTCTGAGAGCAACGCTCGAACCTACGCGTCTGAAATTCATAAAGAATACAGAAGGCCTAAATATTTATTGAAAGTAAAAATATTTAATAAAGATGATATTTGGAGTGCTGATCTTATTCATATGCCGAATGAAAGGGACTACAAATACGCATTGACCGTTATAGATTTATATACACGATATGCTTGGGTAAAGCCTTTAAAAAAGAAAAGTGGTCTATCAGTTAAATATGCGTTTGAAGAAATCTTTAAAGAAAGTAATAGAAAGCCAAGGAAATTGTTTGTTGATAAAGGGTCGGAATTTTATAACCGAAACGTTCAGCCACTATTTGAAACTGTTTATTCAACTGAAAACGCTGGAAAAGCTGTAGTGATAGAAAGATTCAATCGGACGTTAAAAAATAAATTATTCAAGAAATTTACTGAGCAAAGAAATCAGAAATGGTTGAAGATATTACCAGGAATTGTAGAAGAGTACAATAATAAAGTTCATTCTGGTATTGAAGAAACTCCAAAGAATGCTTCTGACGACCCTGATTTGATACGAAAGAAAATATTCGAGAATAATAATTTGAATGAGAGTAATCCGAATTTGCAGAAACTTAAGCCGAAATTTAAAATTGGAGATAGAGTTAGAATATTTAAATATAAGAATAAATTTGAAAAAGGCTTTGTTGGCTATTGGACTAAAGAAATATTTGAAATTTGTAAAATAAATCCAACTTATCCGTTTACTTATGAAATTAAAGATTTAGATAATGAGGATATCAGAGGCCGTTTTTATCAAAATGAATTACAACGAACTGAGCTTTAGCTTTTTAATTATCATTATTATTATTATTATTTTTATTATTCAATTCTAACATAATATCAAGAAATGATACTCCTTTTTGTAATTTAAATAAAACATAAAGACATAATTGACCACAGTAAGTAGTTCCCGGTTTTTGAATTTGAAATGTATTATAAGTTCCATTTTCAAGTAATTTTTTAACTTCGTTTGTAGGTGGAAGACCGTATGAGTCAAAATAGTAATTATCTCCATTTTTATTAGACATACCTGCTGACCAATGTACGCCTTTTCATCTGACGTATGGAGATTGGTTACGAAATTTACAGTTATTGATGGAACTTTGTTCCGGGAACTGAAGGTTCCTGTTGGCTTATTTTTTAGGAATTGTAATTCGTCTCTCATTAGAACATGAAAATTCTTTATTCCTAATTCATTTGCGATTTTCTTTAGGTCGAAATTTGTCGTAGTTTGCGTTCCATATAATTTTAAAAACTCATTTATGTTGTTCATTTTATAATAAAAAAATTTCTTAAGGGACCCCTAGAAGTCAGAAGGGACCCCTAGAAGTTAGACGGGAGGGGGTAGTAGAACTACGTTCATATGATATTGAAGGATATATTCTTGCGGCTTCTTCCACTTTTGTTTCTTCCACTTTTAAAGAAATATTATTAGTCACATGATATATTTTAAAAACCTGAAAGATGGATAAAATTCATGAATTTGAAATTCTCAACTTTTATGATTTTTGGTGTCCTTGAACGGTCTTGATTTAAGCAGTGAAAATCGAACCGAAGGTTCTAGGGCTTCGTCCGATTGTAATTCTCAAATTTTGAGATTCTTAACTTTTATGATTTTTTCGGTGTCCTTGAACGGTCATGATTTAAGCGAGAAAATTGTAATTCTCAAATTTGAGATTACGTGATATTTTGAGACCGGCTAAATTTTTGAAATTTTGTTTTTTTGAAGATTTGTCACTACCTAAATTTTCCCCCCTTCGGCCACGTGAAATTTGAAGTCTACCTAAATTTTTGAAATTTTGAAATTTTGATTTTTTTGAAAAAACCCCGCAAAAGTGTGACATCCGGCGCAAGCGAAGCGAAGCGTCGCGCCGGATGTCACACTATAAACTACTCAGATGACCGAAAGAAGGAGCACAAGAGGGCTGTCAGATCCTTAGACGTGGATCGTTCAGAGATTGCCCGTCACATGTTCGAAAGTGACCACGTGAATGACATTGAAGCGATGGAGACTTTAGAGAGGGGACCTGAATGGAAGAAGTGTGTTGTCAAAGAATCACCTAGCACAAAGAAATGTGGATCCTTCAAACGTGTCAAACATAGCATTATTGACCAGTGGAACTTTTTTGACTTTCTCCTGACTTTGCCTATTTTTGTGATTACTTGTTTCTTGTTTCATCAGTAACATCTTTCAACTTTAAGAATGTTTCCTGTGTTTTAGAATCCAGCTATCTGTGATATTGGCTTGACAATATCATTGAACATTATTATTGAACTAATTTCTCTTCCTACAACGCACAAAAATTTCTAAGAACTCAGAATAGAGATAATAATTTCCAACGAACTCAGTTTAATCGATATAATAGAAACCAAAATGTTGGTAGAGGTCCTATTAGATTCAACAATAACCAAAGAATATTGGGAAATAACCCACAAAATAATTGGTTCAATAACAAAACGTTCTATAGAAATGTGAATAGAAGCAATGAAAATGAAAATTACTCAGAATTTGATAATCACAGAGAACATGATAACAATTATTTTTTAGAGTAAATATCTCTTTATATAACATGTCATCTATAAACCTGGATAATGATCATTTGAAGCTTCTTTCGAAAGGTAGAAAATTCACGCCATCACCTAGCAGTAATATAAACTTACTCAAAAGCAACGTAAATGAGTTTACTAGAAAACTTAGGCTCCGTGATTTCTTTGATACGAATAGTAGTACACAAGTTGAGGAAATAAATATAAATTACCCGAAATCTGACTTCGTTCCGAGTAGAGGCAATAATATTGAACTTGATAGTATGATCAATGTAATCGAATCACAATCACACTCTTTGTTTAATGATAACAACAAATATAAAGAAATAAAAAACATGACTAAGAAAGAGTACGAAATTACGAGTTGAAAGGAAATACGAATCTTCTTTTTACAGGACCTGATAAAGGGGGAGTTTTCGTTGTTCTGGATTATGGTTTCTATAAGATCAGAATGATGTCTGAACATTTATGCGACACACTCACGTATGAGAAAGTTGAAAATTATGACAATGAAACAATCGCAGATGTTGTCAGAGATTTATGCAAGATCTACAAAAGTTCTTTGACAGATAAGGAATTCACATTTTTAACAAAATTTAGATGTACCACCCCTTTCATGTATGGTTTGCCAAAAATACATAAACATGAAGACAATTTTAAAATTCTTACCCCAGATCAACACAATTGCATCAAGGTCAAACACCCTCCAAATTTGAAATTTAGGCCTTTTGTTTCGAGTCGCTTTTCTCCAACTAGTAGATTAAGTGCTTTTTTGGATGAGCTTCTTAAGTTAATTATTCCACACGTTAGAAGTTATTGCAGAGACACGTTTCACTTTCTCCATTCCTACCTAAAACTGTCCATAAAAATGCTTTGTTCATTAGCTTCGATGTCACGTCTTTATACACTAGCATTTCTCATTATCTTGGGTATTTAGCGATGAGAAATCGGTTGGAGCCAGGGAAAAACCCAAGGTGTTTGGCTCACGTTTTCTTAAAAAAGACACGATGCATTTCGTGCACCTCCGGCGCACATGCTCACGCGAATAATGACGACATTGCAGAGTTGGTGACAGACGCTCAGACGATGACATCATAGCGCGGATGATGTGTAACTACAGTGCTAAAATAAATAATGTACTCAGACGAATACTACTAAAATTAAAAAACAAAAGTAGAAAGAGAAAGTCAGAAAAAAGGAAAAAGAGAATTGAAAGTCGAGTATCATAATACCTCACTCCACACAGATCCAACGTTGCAATCTACCTTGTTGACACTGATGAACTTCTTGGACCACAACGATTATTTGATGACACGTCTTCGGTATGTGGGATCGCTGTCAACTGTACCACAATTGTCCCAATCAATGTCGTGGCCACTGTCAAGCGTATGGTTGGCAACTTCCGAGGACGTGGAGAAGTTCCTGACATTTCTCTTCTGCTCTTTGGGCCGCTCCGGTAAAGTTCTCGAGCTTTGGCTGACGTATGACCACTGGCATCGCAAATCCTTTCCTTTTGTGATGATAAACGACGACGAGAGGCTGAGGAGGTCTTGGGGTTCCCTTTTTTTGGGGATTCTCTGCAAAAGAATTAACAACAGGCTTTTTCCCTGGCTCCAACCGATTTCTCAATATAATGCAGGGATTATTCAAGCATCTCACAGACACCTATGGGAGCAGGTGTACGCTCATCCTTCGCAAAGTAGTGAACGAAGAGTTGGAATTGGTGAAATTGAATTCAAAGATTAAACTATTTTAAATTTGTGCATCCGAAGGAATGTTACCGCGATCTTTGTGGTTCTCATTGCCTGGCCACTTCAAGCATGATTCCAACCTTCATAAAAAGGTTGGCAATATGATGGTCAAAAAGGAGCGATTTCGACTTCAGTCTTCTTATAATCGTCTTCGGTGTACTTTGTCCACTCGTCGTGCTGGCTTACTGCACATGGTAGATAACCAGGATTTAGTGAACCGCGTCGTGGACTTTATTTCTATGAGTCGACGGAGTACTGAAAGTCGTCAATCTGAGTGCCTCAGTCAACAGATCCAACGTCTTCGCCAACTACATGGTAAAACTGAAGAATCCAATGACTCTACACAAATATCCAACGTCGTCATAAATTTGGGTAACAGTGTTTTGAATGATGGTGAAACCAGTTTGCTTGGCAAGGGTCTCAATTTTGCGGTGACTCCTAGGCGCATCCCCACTACCGACATCATTGCAAGTGTGGAGAGCGCCATCGTCAATTTGCCCAGTGATTTGAAATCATGGGCTCGTACTGAGATTGCCACGTCCATCAAGAGATCGAAACTACCTGGTAAAGGCAATATCTCCATAGAAGAAAGCAGGGCTATCAAATATTTGAGAGAGAACGAGCAGATTATAACTCTACCTGCCGACTGTAATGTACACGCTATCTATGGCTGCGAATATTTACATGTATGTTATTAACCATCTCAAGGTCACGCTTGTTTATAGTAGCATTGAATCAGAAATAAAAGGTATCACAATCGCTTACCGTGTGATAGTGAAACTATGTGTTTTTACTTACCCGCATGTACTTTAATAAGTGTATAACCACTCGTACGGCACATAATTTGGCAACTGAGGAAAAAACGGGTTAAAAGTGTTCTATGCTGCCACGGGTTTCATTGATTTTGCGGAAATAATTTCTTTATTGTTTTCTATAAAGTTATTTCTGGTTATTTTGTGATAGGGTTCATTTTTTTTTATCTAAAGAAATGAGTCTTGAAAACCTAGGCTTAGGCTCGTTCGACGTTAAATCGGAAAGTGCTAACTCGAGATGGAAGAAGTATTTGCGGAGTTTCAACTACTTAGCTGTAAGTAGAAATATCACATCAGCTGACCAGAAAAAGGCTTTGTTGTTGCATCTTGCAGGCAGTGATGTGCGAGACATCTATGAAACTCTTGAAGCCGCTGAGCCTAAAGGTACCGATAGTTTCCAGTTGTGCTGTGATAGTTTAAACACGTACTTTGCACCTAAAACCAACAAGACTTACGAGCGCCATTTGTTTTGTAAATTACAGCAAGACACCGATAGTGTTGACCAATTTGTCACTAGAGTGAAGCAACAAGCAGGTCTGTGCGACTTTGATAACCCACAGGAGGCGATCATTGACCAAATCGTAGAGGGGTTGAGAGCCCAGACATTACGTGAGAAAATTTTAGAGAAAGGTGATAAACAGTCATTAGATGATGTTGTCCAAAGGTGCCGAGCATTTGAATTCACAAGAGCCCAGGCTAGGAACTTTCAGGAAACTAGTACAAAAACGGTGAATAGCGTTCGGCGTTTCAAACCTGACAGGGGTGCAGGTGGAACGGGCAGGAAAGGTAGTTTCAAGCAGGAAGAGAATAGACATTTATGTAGGCCAAGCTCCAAAGGTATGCCTAAGACCTTATGTTACCGTTGCGGTCAGACTGGACATATGGCTAAGGATTTTAAGTGTCCCGGGTGGAAAATGAAGTGCAACAAGTGCCGGAAAACCGGACATGCAACTGCATGCTGTAGGACTAAAAGCAAAGTGAACTTGATTCAAGAGAATAGGCCTAGTACGGATGAGAGTGCAGGTAGTGGTAGGGATCAAGCTTATGCTTTCGCACTTGTCAGCCAATCGGAGGCGGATTCAGCGTGTTACAGGTCGGTATGTAGTTCTGATGACAAAGAGATGGTGACTTGTTCTGTAGGTGGTTCATCACTTGGTTTACTTATTGACACAGGAGCTTCCATGAATATAGTCGATGAAGAGACATGGAACAGGCTGAAGGATAGTGGGATCCACTGCAAGTCGTGGAAGGTTGAAAATGAAAAGATTTACTCCTATGGCCATCGAGAGGGATTGAATGTTAAATGTAGATTTACGACTAAGGTCAGTGTAGGTGACAGATCTGTTGACGCTGAGTTTCTTGTATTCGTCGGACAAGACATACCTATTTTAGGGAAAAGGACAGCCAGCGAACTAGGACTTGTTTCGTTAAATGTCAACTCTGTGGGAAAGAGCTCTGATCTAGATAACATGCTCTTAAAGCATGAATCATTATTCTCAGGATTAGGAAAACTGGTTGATTATCAGCTAGATTTATCCATCAATAAAACAGTTAGTCCTGTAGCGCAGAAAGTTCGTCCAATCCCATTTCAGCTGCAAGAACAGGTTAAACAGGCACTGAACGAGTTGGTCGAGGCCGACGTCATAGAACCTGTGAACAAACCGTCTAAGTCGATAAGTCCAATAGTCGTGGTACCAAAGTCTGACGGCCGTGTACGTATCTGTGTTGACATGCGACAGGCTAATAGGGCAATAGAAAGAATCAAGTACCCATTTCCCTTGGTAAATGACTCAGTTACAAAGCTTTGCACAGGAAAAGTTTTTTCCAGACTTGATATGAACCTAGGATTCCATCAGATTGAATTAGCTCCAGAGTCACGTAATATAACCACGTTCATTACCCCATTCGGTATTTTCCAGTACAAGCGACTTATGTTTGGCATCAATGCCGCACCAGAAATATACCATCATATCATAAGCCAGCTTCTTGCTCAGTGTGAGGGTGTTGTAAGCTACATGGATGACATAGTGGTGTTCGGCTCGGATGAAAAGGAACATAAGGAACGTCTGGAGAAGGTTTTAAGCAAGCTTAAGTCGTCAGGACTCACTTTGAATAGAGATAAGTGTCTTTTCGGATCTAAATCTTTCGACTTTCTTGGCCACAAGATTTCTCCTGGAGGTATTTCTGTTACTGAGGACAAGGCGGATGCCATAATCAACTGTAGAGCTCCAAAGGACGTGTCTGAACTACGCTCATTTTTAGGCTTGGTTTATTACTGTGGGAAATTTGTTCCAAATTTAGCCACCATCTCTGAAGCTCTTAGAAAGCTTCTGAGGGGCACCCAGTTTTCTTGGAGTATTGACCAAGAGCGAGCGTTCAAGACTGTTAAGGAAGCCATAGGACGTGACGTGAAGCTCACTGCTTACGACCCGAAATCTCCCAAGACGCTGATAACTGATAGTCCGGGAGCTAGCGTGAAGTTGTGCAGGGAACGAGGTATTACATAAAACTTTCACATTGCATAGTATACCTCCAACCTACTGCAAAACTTCGCGTCTGCCGGATCAGATCATTTGCTATTCAGAAATAGAGAGGATAACAAAATCCTATGTATTTCCAGTAGTAAAATTGTGACATTTAAGGTGTTGACTCCATTTTTTCGAATTTTTGATCATAAAAGTTACACAAATTGGTATTTTGTTGAACTGGTTATTATAGAAATCATCTACAGATCATGATCTTTTAAATGAGTTATCATTCAGTGACAGAGGATGAAGTTAAGTGTACAAACAGACACTTTTCGTTATTTTCCTGAATTTCTATGTTGTTAATTTGCAGTTACAGTTACAACGAAAAGTGTCTGTTTGTACACTTAACTCAAAATGACAGCTCATTTGAAAGAACATGATCTGTAGATGATTTCTATAATAACCAGTTCAACAAAATACCAAATTGTGTAACTTTTATGATCAAAAATTCGAAAAAATGGAGTCAACACCTTAAATGTCACAATTTTACTACTGGAAATACATAGGATTTTGTTATCCTCTCTATTTCTGAAAAGCAAATGATCTGATCCGGCAGACGCGACGTTTTGCAGTAGGTTAGAGGTGTACTATGCAATGTGAAAGTTTTATGTACTACCTCGTGCCCTGCACAACTTCACGCTAGCTCCCGGACTATGACGCTAGTGGGGTAGGATTAGGGGCCGTCCTCATGCAGGATGTAGAAGGTGAACTCAGACCGATCGCTTACGCAAGTCGCGGATTAACTGAGGTTGAGAGGCGCCATTCAGCTACTGAGAAAGAGGCTTTAGGAATAGTTTGGGGCTGTGAATACTTCAAGACATACCTTCTCGGAGGTCCCTTTCATTTGAAGACTGACCACAAACCACTAATATACTTGTATTCTCCAAACTCCAAGCCTTCTGCACGTATTGAGCGATGGGTTTTACGACTTCAGTGTTTCCAATTCACGGTTGATTACATTCCTAGCCATACGAACATTGCAGACTTTCTTTCTCGTTCTTCGAGCAAGCCGTCCAGAAGTACTGATAAAGATGACTACATATATTTTGTTGCACAATCTGTCGTCCCGAGAACCCTACCTCCCAGAGAGATTGAGGAAGCCTCTGCTGTCGACGAAGAGTTGAAGCTGGTCAGAGAAGCAGTGTTAGCAGATGATTGGGATTCCTCTTTTCTCCCTCCTTCTTATAAGGCAATTCGGAATGAATTGACCGTCTTAGGTCATCTTTTACTCAGAGGTACCCGCTTGATAATTCCAGCTAGGTATCGGCACAGGATCTTAGAGATCGGTCACGAAGGTCATCAGGGCATCGTCAAAACGAAGCAGCGCCTACGCACTAAGGTATGGTGGCCTGGTATTGATAGGGAAGCTGAGAAGATTTGCAAGTCATGCAAGGCATGCGTTCTTGTCTCTGTTGAAAGGGCTAACGTTGAACCTTTGTGCCGTAGCAAGTTTCCAGATGGTAACTGACTCCTTGTTGTCGTTGACTATTTTAGCCGGTGGTTCTAGGCCAAGTGGATGGTTAAGACGACCAGTGATGATGTGATAAGTACCCTTGATGAGATATGGGCGATGCATGGCTACCCAGACACTATCACTTCTGATAACGGTCCACCTTTTCTCTCAGAGAAGCTGCAAAGCTATTTCAGTACCATAAAGGTCTATCATCACCATACTACACCTTTGTGGCTACCGGCCAACGGCGAGGTAGAACGCCAGAATCGTACTCTTATGAAGTTCTTAAGAATTGCCGCTGCACAGAACCTCGATTTGAAGCAAGAATTGAATAAGTTTCTCCTGATCTATCGTACCACTCCTTACTCCGTGACCGGAGTACCACCATCTGTCATGCATTTTAAGAGATCTCTGAAGACGAAACTACCTGAATTACAGGCTGTTGAGGAACACGATCCATGTGTTGATAAGACTTTAGGCAGTTGCGCTGAAGGAGAGGTTAGAGATCGAGACTCGTTGTCGAAGGAGGTGGGTAGGATGTATGCAGATTCAGCCCGAAATGCGAAACACGTTGAAATGCCAGTAGGATCGAAGGTTCTACTAAGGAACGAGGTCAAAGGCAAACTTGCGCCACGTTTTGAAAATATGGTATACACTATTGTTAAGGACGAGGGATCGAAGAAGACAGTTGTTTCCGAGACGGGAAAGGTAAAGAGTAGAAATTCATCGGTAATGAAACCGATTCCGGAGCCTTCAGATTATCCCCAATCTTTAGTTGATTCTCCACGAACTACTGATACCCCAATCACATCGTACGACAGTGATTGTCCTCAGAGTCTCCCAACGCAACAAGTTACAGAACCTTTGATAGTTTCTCCATCCATTCAGGCGGATAGACGGTATCCTTTGCGAACTAATAGGTCTCGCACAGCAAGATTCAACAACCATGAATTATACTGATGTGATATAACGAATTGTATAGTTTTCCAGGTTTCTCTTGTTTTATTCTTGAGCTGTACTTTTTTTATATACTTTATGTAACCTAATCGTAATTCAAGTTAGTAACTAATGCAAATAAAGTACCTAATCGTTGGACAATGGACTATCGTGAGGACCTCGGAATGAACGAAGACGAAGATTGTGCGCCGCCGGATGTGTTCGAAATCTCAAAGAACTGTGTATTCGAAATCTCAAAGAACTGTGTATTCGAAATCTCAATGTACTGTGTATTCGAAATCTCAGAGAACTGTGTATTCGAAATCTCAATGTACTGTGTATTCGAAATCTCAGAGAACTGTGTTAGAAGTTTCAAGAAACTGTGTTAGATAAGGAACCCCTTCACGTCTTCATTAAAGGGGGAGAGATGTAATGTACGCGCTATCTATGGCTGCGAGTATTTATGTTATTAACCATCTCAAGGTCACGCTTGTTTATAACAGCATTGAATCTGAAATAAAAGGTATCACAATCGCTTACCGTGTGATAGTGAAACTATGTGTTTTTACTTACCCGCATGTACTTTAATAAGTGTATAACCACTCGTACGGCACACCGACAAAGGGAACGCAGTAGTTGTGATGAACCGTCGTGAGTATTATAGCAAGTTGCAGAAACTGATTCTGACGGGCCCTTACAGAAAATTAACCTCTGACCCCTCGTTGAAATGGAGGAAACAGCTTCATGACCTCCTCAAACCAGCAGTGGAGAGTGGAAGAATCACGAGATGGACTATGCTGAACTAGTGATGCAAATGGAAAATTTTCCAATTTTTTTAAAATTTTCTGGAAAATTTTCCATTGGAAAATTTTGAAATTTATTTTTCGGTGATTGACGCTTTTTCCTTTGTTTTGGAGACTTATTATAGTCGTTAGAAAATACTATTAATATTCAAAGTCCGAAAACTTCTCTATCATCCTTTTAAGTTAACTTTTGGTACCAACTGCACCTTTACCATCTCTATTTCAGATCTTTCCAAATAAATTTCAGACATTTGATGGATTTCAGATTTCTCTAGCTGAATTTCAGATATCTGTCACAAGCTCAACTTTGAAAAGATCGTTAATTCAACTGGAGATGTCCAATTCATCTGGATCATATCTGAAATTCATTTGGGCAGATCTGAAATCGATTTGGAACTATCTGAACCATCTGAACTAGAAATGGAGGATGTGCATCCTCAACGAAGATATCGGACAATGCTCCTGAAGTTTGAAGCTATCATAGATATTCTTTTACTCATCATAGATATCTTTAGTTTCCAAATATCTCACGAGTTTACAGTCTGTATATCTTCCAATTTGGTCGCTCATGAATGCTGCGTGGACTTTCTGCTTATACTTCATCACATGTTCATCAACACATGGAGAATTTGTATCACTATGATCAACGCTACATACTAGCTTATAACTTTGAAGCTAACAATTAGCAAACTCCAAAATAAAGTACATTATTTTTGCTCCAGATCTTTCACATTTCATGAAATTATACCCTTTTTGTAAAGCAAGATTCACGTTATCCCAAACGGTGTCTGTGTGTTAATTAAAAATCCTAACAATTTATATTTCCAAGGAATGTTAAAAAATCCGTGGACGGAAATCGTATTGCTACGATCGCTTTAATCGAAATAATGATGAAATCAAGAGTTTTAGACCCAATTTATTGGTACGCAGCTGCCTCGGCAGTTGAAGCGCTCAAATTATAGGGCCTATCAAAAAAATCAAAATTTTCCAAAATTTTCCATAATTTTCCAAGATTTTCCAATTTTTCCATAATTTTCCGTGGAAAATTTTGATTCAAAATTTTCCGGAAAATTTTCATCACTATGCTGAACTGGTGTCCTACACACTACCAGACCCCGCACCTATATGGATTGCCTTAAGTGCATAAGACAAATACACCGCTTCGCCCTATATAGTCAGTACTTTGGGATCTCTTTTGGATCCTATCTCCAAAATACTCGCACGAGTGTCACAGGCGTATTCTGCCAATGGACCTTCTTACATTAAAAATTCTTCGGATCTCATCCGCAAACTTCAATCGGTGAGCGACCTCAATGAGGGCACTTTACTAAGTTTGGACATAACCTCCTTATACACCAACGTCCCCGTACAGGAATCTTTGAGTGTGATACGCAACCTGATAGTGAACGACTCCGATTTCGGAGAACACTGCATATTGACAGTGACTGAATTTATGGAAGTGTTGAGTTTTTGCTTAAACCACTCCTATTTTCAATTCAGGGACGACCTTTACATACAAACCGATGGGATTGCCTTGGGAAGCAGCATCAGTTCCAGCCTCGCAGACCTTTACATGCACCATTTTGAAAGGTTGGTCAAAGAATCTGCCATTTACTCGAATCGTTATTTTCCGGATTTGTGGTACCGCTACGTCGACGACATATTCGTACAGTGGATTCGTCCTGACAATGAATTGGAAGATTTCCTTCTGTATCTCAACTCATTTCGTACGACAATCCAATTTACCATGGAGCTCGAAGTCGACTCGGTTCTTAATTTTTTGGATATCCTTCTGCAAAGAATTAACAACAGCATCACGTTCAAGGTATATAGAAAGCCAACCCATACTAACCTCTATTTGAATCGATCTTCTTGTCACCATCCCAGTGTATTTAAAAGACTTGTCAAGACACTCTGTCATCGACCCGAGCGATTTGTTCTGCCGATTGTCTCGACGATGAGCTCCGATTGCTTCAACGCGTCTTCCAGATGAATGGTTTCAGCCCCAGGGTAATTGTGCGTGTCTTCGATCCTCCACCAAATGAAGCTGTTGAAGCTACGGATGAGGACAACGTAAGATGCATAATCCCCTACGTTCCCCGTCTGGCGGAGTCGATCTCGAAGACACTAACTCAGCTTGGTATCCAGACACACTGCAAGTCCATGCATACGCTGAAGTCCCTATTAGTCAAGAAGAAACCCGCAAGACCTCAGCCTCTCGGTGTCGTTTATCATCTCAAGTGCAAGGATGTCGATTGCCAGTGGTCATACGTCAGCCAAAGCTCGAGAACTTTACCGGAGCGGCCCAAAGAGCAGAAGAGAAATGTCAGGAACTTCTCCACGTCCTCGGAAGTTGCCAACCATACGCTTGACAGTGGCCACGACATTGATTGGGACAATTGTGGTACAGTTGACAGCGATCCCACATACCGAAGACGTGTCATCAAATAATCGTTGTGGTCCAAGAAGTTCATCAGTGTCAACAAGGTAGATTGCAACGTTGGATCTGTGTGGAGTGAGGTATTATGATACTCGACTTTCAATTCTCTTTTTCCTTTTTTCTGACTTTCTCTTTCTACTTTTGTTTTTTAATTTTAGTAGTATTCGTCTGAGTACATTATTTATTTTAGCACTGTAGTTACACATCATCCGCGCTATGATGTCATCGTCTGAGCGTCTGTCACCAACTCTGCAATGTCGTCATTATTCGCGTGAGCATGTGCGCCGGAGGTGCACGAAATGCATCGTGTCTTTTTTAAGAAAACGTGAGCCAAACACCTTGGGTTTTTCCCTGGCTCCAACCAATTTCTCAATATAATGCAGGGACTATTCAAGCGTATTTAGCGATAGCGTTCTGGTTAGACAAATGCCCAGATTCTATACCAAGCCGAATGAATAAATCCTTTATCATTGAAGGTCTGAAAATAATCTTAGAATACAATTATTTTTCCTTTGAAAACGAATATTATAAGCAAATCGCGGGAAAGGCAATGGGCACCAAAGTGCACCCACTTACGCCACCTTGGTAATGGGTTCCTCGAAGAAAAAATGTATTCTGGAATAAAAAATTGTTTTCCCCGATACAGCTGACTGCATCATAAATTCCTGGATAAGGTATATTGATGATTGCTGGATTATTTGGGACAAAAATTATGGAGAATTCGAACAATTTAAGGAAATAATCGATAATTTAGATTCCTCAATTACATTTACCAATGAGATGAATGCTGTTTCTTTAAATTTTCTAGATGTAATGGTTTCTAAAGATATGGATAGCGGCATAGTCAGCACCGATATATATATATATATAGAAAGAAAGAAAACGGACACTATGAGTTATGTCCCATTCGATTCTGCGCATCCTCCTCATGTACTGAAGAACACTCCATATAACTCAGCGCGTCGGATCAAAATAATAGTGTCAGACGAAACCACAAGAACCAATCGTTATTTAATACTAAAACGTCGCTTATTAACTCTAAATTATCCACTTTCTTTAATTGATGATGGCATTACTAAAGCAGATTCTTCTGAGCTTAGTGAACAAAAACCGATGAAAAACAACATTTTCCCTTTTATTCATGAATTCAATAAAAGCAACCCAGATATATACAATAAGGTTTTCGTCCTATTTCCAGCACGTTGAATCTTTTACCTACATTTCGCGATTGCTCTTTTATGAAGACGTATAAACAACCGAAGTCACTTCAGTCCATATTGACCCAAAATAACAGAATGACAATAAGAGGAGTGACCAAATGTAATGAACCAAGATGTAAAAGCTGTAACATAATAATCGAAAGTAACAAAATTGATTTTGAAACCCCTAGTGGCATGAAAGTATTTCAAATCAGAAGAAACTTGGATTGTAAGTCTGCCAATGTCATCTAGAAACTCATATGCGGTGGATGTAACAAATTTTACATCGGACAAACAGGAGACACTTTCCGACACCGCATGACATTAAATCGACAACACATCAGAGATAACAGATACACAATCCTACAGGTCAGCAAGCACATATCAAGTTGTGGCGGTGGGAATTTCAGTGCTATTCCCTTTTTTCATTTGTCCCCGGATGCTAATCGTTTAGATCGTGAATCTAAAGAATCTATGTTTATCAACTTATTTAATCCCCCATTGAATGCAATTTGATTTCTTTGTTTTCAAATGAATGTGATATTTTTGTAATTATGTTCAATATAGAATCAGTTAATTGCCTTGACAAGCCCAGAGTGGCTGAAATCGATCGCAAAGTTTAAATGGTTTTTTTCTTGTGTTATAACTTTCGATATATATATATATATATATATATATATATATATATATATATATATATATATATATATATATATATATATATATATATGAATAAAAAAATCAAACCAAATGTAAGTGAATATCAAAAATGAAAAACTACCGATCTCACGCCGATATGTTTCCGCCAGTAGACTGGCTTCTCAAAGCGGTAAGTGATTCAAATTTATTGCTACAAAAATTATATAACAGAAATTTGATTACATAAATGAAAAATCTTGATTTTTGGGAGATATCATAGAGTCTTTCATGTGGCATTGAGGGATGGTTCATAGATCTTAATTAACATGGCCTCTTTATGTTCACGATCTATTCTTGTGGACCCCAAAGGCATTTTATAGAATGGTGTGATAGAAAATTTTCTTTACAGTTTCTTGCCACTTAAGAATTTGCGTTTGCGCTTCATCGTCGGAGTAACAATTATTAAAATAGGTGTATACTTCATTGTCAACCTTTTCTGCATATTCCATTTTTGTAGCTGACATCATCAAAAGCCTCTTTATTTCGTGTTCCACTTCTTTAACGGAGAATTCTTTTCGAAAATCATTTTCCATACTTGAAATGTGAGGCAAATAACTTCTAAAAATTTTCTAGGAACCTTTGGAACTGCATCATTCAATGCATTGCTATAAATCTCAGCTATTCCCTTATTGCGTATAGCTTCATAAAAATTGAAGTTAGGTTGATTTTAACGTTGCTTAGTTGCATGGTATCTGTAGTGTCCGTTTTTACATTTCTGTCAATCGTATTTGATATAGTTTTAACTTCTTCAGTTAGACTCCTTAGATCATCTTTTGATGATTAGCTATATAAATAAAAAAATCAAAGCAAATGTAAGTGAATATCAAAAATGAAAAACTATCGATCTCACGCCGACATGTTTCTGCCAGTAGTCTTGGCTTCTCAAAGCGGTAAGTGATTCAAATTTATTGCTACAAAAATTATATAACAGAAATTTGAATACATAAATGAAATATCTTGAATTTTACATTCCATGAGTTGTCGCAAGTTATTGTGAATTCACAAAAATACAATCTAGAAAAATACAATCAAGAAAATTTTCTATCACACCATTCTATAAAATGCCTTTGGGGTCCACAAGAATAGATCGTGAACATAAAGAGGCCATGTTAATTAAGATCTATGAACCATCCCTCAATGCCACATGAAAGACTCTATGATATCTCCCAAAAATCAAGATTTTTCATTTATGTAATCAAATTTCTGTTATATAATTTTTGTAGCAATAAATTTGAATCACTTACCGCTTTGAGAAGCCAGTCTACTGGCGGAAACATATCGGCGTGAGATCGGCAGTTTTTCATTTTTGATATATATATATATATATATATATATATATATATATATATATATATATATATACACTCAAGGAAAAAATAAAGTATCCGGTTAGACATTTAACTCTATTTCGGAAACAACAAGACAATATGCACTACTTGTGCTTCAGAGTCACACGTACTGATACACGTATAAAGTCACGAAAGGCGTACTAGTACATAGAAAACAGTCAAAATCTCGTAAAATCACCTTCAGCATCCAGTACTGCTTCTACGCGATCACGCATTGAACTGATAAGAGAAGCTCGATAATTGACATCATCCATCAGTTCATTCCAAATGACATCAAGCGTAGCAAAGAGTTGGTCACTGTCTTCTGGGTCCTCATTTTTCTTTGGAGTTTCAGTTCCATCTGTGCCCACACGTGTTCGATGGGATTCATGTCGGGACTAAATGCAGGCCAGTCTAAGGTAGGGATTCCATTGTGTTGAAGGAACAGTTTCGTCCGGTTCGCCGAATGTATCGGTGCATTGTCTTGCTGGAAGATGCCACCTGCTTGAGTGATTGTATTCCATACTGGAAGAAGATTACCTTCAAGGATGTCGATGTACTTTTGTGCATCCAATCTCTCTTGAATTCTCACCAGGCTCGTATGTCCATTACTTGAGAATGCATCCCACACCATTACATGCGCGACAGATCTGTTCGGAGTACGGCAGACGTAGCGATCCGTGTACTGATCTCCTATCGTTCGACGGACATACTGTACTCGTGACTGACCGAAGCAGAATTTCGATTCGTCAGAAAACACCACTTTCTTCCACCTCGTCAAAGTCCACGATGACTTTTCTGTAGCCCATTCCAATCTGCGATGTTCATGATCTGCTGTCAAGGCTGTCTTTCTAGCTGGTGTAAATGCCTTGAGACCACTGCTCAGCAATCGATTTGTTAAGGTCCTTCTGGTGCATTCTAGATTTAGGTTTTGCTTAATTACTCTGGCAGAGCAAAAAGGATGGTTCGAAGAGAAAGTTAAAATTTCCTCGTCATCTTCTTCTTCAGTTGTACTTTTCCTACGGCCACAAGAAGCTCGATTGGTTGCTTTAGCATCTCCACCAGCTGATAGCCTCTGTAGGTACTTTCTGACTGTGTTCTCTGATATCTCGTGGCACTCAGCAATTTTAGGTCTTGAAAAATTCGCATGAAACTTTAAGGCGTAGATTTGACCTCTCTGGAATTCAGTCAAATCACATCCACGTGTCGCCACGACACAGCAGATCTGCAGTTATTATTAGGAGATTAGATAGATACTTTGTAGCACAATCATGAAAGCATTGTAAACACTAGTTTCCACATCCAGCTCAATCCTTAAAGATAACTGATAAACATCGGAGTTCTTTCAGTCTGGTCAATATGTGAGCGGATCCTGAGAAATTATGCATCAGTCGAAATGAGTCAAAATACATAATCGAAAAGATGTATAAATCAGAAAGTACAATATCTGAGATATTCTGAACTAAAATTCGAGCAAAAACCGTGTTAACAAATGTACAACATGGATTCATATGAGCCTTTTTGTACTGAAGTCCTAATAGAACAGTTGTTCGATTTTAGAGCATCACAAAGGTACTCCTTTTCAGCTCTCTCTCTCATCTGTTATATCTTCTCTTCCACATTCATGAACATTAACGATGAAAAAGTGAACATTTTCATCAGACTAATATTATTTAAGTATTGAATGTAAGCATGGACGAAAGTTGGCAGGACAGAATGTGAAGCTAGAAAACACCGTAGGCAACTTCTGCGAAAGGAAATATCAGCGTAAATCTGGCCGTGTCAGCCGCGTTTACCGGGACTGAAATGAAAACCAACAGTCCGGCAGTCGCAACACTTTCTGCAGGGAACAAGGCCGAAAATGAGACTTTCCCGGAGCGATGTACACCCGATATGCCTACAACGAATTTGCACGCTTGCTGAGTTCTAAGTTCCTCTTCTCGTCAGTCAAGATCAAAGAAAAACACAATACGATGTAGCTTACAGTTTTTGTCAAAGATGATGTTTTCTATGTTTTCTCCTATCAACTGAAATGCATTAGGTCTATAGCCATAATCATCGGCAAGTCTTTAGGTCATTTTCTATCATGGCCATATGATATCATCATGCTTTCAATCGGCGATGCATCCGAGAATGTGTTTCAATGTGGATAAAGTGGGACAACATGTTGGTGTTTGCTGACAGTGGGAGGCTTGCCAAATCTGAATGTGAGTAGCTTCATAGATAAATGTTCTCGAACATGATGAGAGATGACCTGAAGACACTCCATGTCAAAAATTATGAGCACTTTTCAAGAGGAAACATAGAACTGTTAATTTTTGAGAAAAACTGCAACCTGCGTCCCATTGGATTTAAATGTGTTTTACTTTGATCGAGTAAAGTACTTTGACCAAGAAGAGAAATTAACTAGAACTCGACAGAAATGCAGAGTAGCATTTAGCAATCTTAGAATGTGGTGTACATGGTTTTGTGAAAGTCTCATTTTCGGCCTCATTACCTGAAGAAACTCGTTCTGGCTGCCGGACTACAACAGTCCAAATTATGAAAAACTCATGATAATAGAAATCAGATCCAATACAATGTTATTTAATATTTTAACAATAAATAAGAAAGCATGTACAATACATCCAATTGCTATTCTAATACCTAGTGTCAGCTGTAGAAACCTAAATTCTTGCATTCCTCAGATGTCCGCTTACTTCATAGGTGATGTGCAATCGTCATCACTCAAGTGGTAGAAATGCTCACAGGTTTTGCTCATAATGAAGCTCTCTGAGTCCATGCGAAAGCGCTTCATTTGAAACTCTTCCATCTGGGGACGAACAATTGAACGGAGACGTTGGCGAATCGAGCCATGACTCTTCAGTAGAAGAAACAGTATGTATCCTGGTATCATCAGGGTTTCTATTGCCTCTAAAGTCCAGCCAGCACCAATCCAATATGCAGGATAGAAATATACTTCTCCTGTACTTCCGCGACGAAATGAGAGGGATTTGTAGGCATAAATGCTGGTCACTATAATGATCAGTAGCACGACAGGAGTAATCACTCCCCAAATAGGTAGAAAGAGTCGCAGAGCTCCGACTTTGAGGCGATACATCCTTTCCACAGCAGCAATGTATTTTCTTCCACCAAATATATACATGAGAGCCAAACATTGCAACAATGCTCCAATAAACTGAGTTCTATTGCCATTGTAGAATTCAATAAGTTGAATGTGGTACATTCCATTTCCAAGCATATATGCAGGTGTGACTATAATTCCAAAAATACATAAGGACAATGTTATTGTAAGCCTAACATTGCATCTCTTGTCCTTCAAATTGGGGAATATGTCGCCGATAATCGAGAAAAAAGACTCCATTGTCATCAATACGGAGCTCATTCCAAGAAATACGAGCATCACAAAGAATATCACCGACCAAACTTGAGCGCAAGGCATATTCATCAACGCTAAAGGATAAGTCACGAAAGCCAGGCCAACGCCAGACTCTGCCACTTTGGAAACTTCAACTCCAGTTTCAGATGACATGTAGCCCAAAGTCATAAAGATAACACAACCAGTCAAAAGACTAGTTGCAGAATTTATGCCAGCCACGAATAAACAATCAATGTATGATCTTTTTCGATAGCGATTATGGCTTGAGAGAGATTGTTAGTCCTGCTCCTACAGATAAGGAAAAGAAGACTTGCTTCCCAGCGTCTGCCCACACTTGAGGCCTTGACAGATGTGACCATTCTGGAGTAAACAAGTAACGCAATCCTTTGCTTGCTCCTTCCATCGTAGACACGTATCCCAACAAGCTGAATAACATTACGTATGGAATGAGGGTCATCGGATACATTATTTTCCCACTCAACTTAATTCCACGGTGTAGGCTGATGAACAATACAAGCCAAAGTCCAAGGCAACACAAATATAATTGCCATTGAAAGTCTCCAGCTTCATCCATCCCATTTGTGAGACCCAACACCCGGCGTTCCCAAAATTCAGTTGTACTTGAGACTCCTGTAGAGAGGTTTGCTGAAAAATTGGATACACAAAGATGAGAATTCCATGAATTGTTGCACGAGCTCCATGGAAGTGGACTATTGAAAGACAAGATGCTGTAGTACACAGACCATCCAATCACTGTTATGTACGCACAGAAACCAACGACATGAAACATCAATTGGAATATTCCCACTCCTTTCGCAATTGGGCAAATGTTCCAACCTTCTATAGCTGCTCTTGACATGAGCTGTCCAACAGTCACTTCAAGGAATTGCAAAGGTATTGCTAATAAGATTAAGGTGATGAAGTAGGGAATCAAAAACGTTCCTCCGCCATTTCTATAGCAAAGAAAGGGAAAGCGCCAAACATTTCCAAGACCGACAGCGCTTCCTACCATCGAGATGAGGAAGTCGAAGGTACTTGACCAAGATTGACGAGGGCCGTCCGATTCGTTCTCATCGCCGGGTCCACTGATTAGCTGAGTAGCTCTTGTACCACCAGAAGTCGGTGATGACGTACGAACCATTATCTGCAAAGAAATGCATGACATTAAGATAGGAGTCGGAAAATAGAATGACGTGATGCAACTTCAATAACATTGTGTAAGCTGACCACTTCAAGCTTTGACAACATCATTAACATCAAGTCAGTCACTACAAGACATAGAACCACGCATCGATTTTGGCAAGGGCCATGATTGAATTGTCGAGGGTCTGGAGACTATACCCGCCTCTTTCATAGCGATGGTGAGGAACCCGTAGGGTCAGTGTTGTACCTCTTGGACATTAGAAATCCGATGTTAAATGACTTGAGAATCATTTGTAATGTGGTTCTGGTGAAATTGCTATGAATAGGCCATGAAAAATGGTCAAAAAATGAGTGCGAAACTGGGCTAGAGACGGATGGGAGGAATCGCTTTACTTGGCAGTGAAGGTGACGATGACATGTATTGTTGGATGCGTGTTTTGTCGAAGAGGAGGGAGGAATGAGAAACGAAGGAGAAACTACATTATTTTCTCTTCTCTACAGCTCATATCAAAATATCTAGAAACATCACGTACAAAGTCAGGGTAGTATTCTATAATTCAGTTAGAGCTTTTGTCCAGTTTAGCTGTTAGTTTTTCACTCGAGTGGCCCATGCAGTCTAATGTATGTTACTGCTGTGCTTGTACAAAATGTGAAGGAAGTGAAAACGCGGTAAAGAGACATTTCACACAAGCACTTCACGACAAAAAACACACTGCAAAGCATGTAGTACGTATGTTCGCTAGAGTGGCAACTCAGTATTAATTGAATCCCCAATGTGTACACAACTTCGAATTTCTTGAATGAACTCGAGTTGAGACCCAGTATCACATTTGAGATATGCAAATTATAACACCTTTGGAGAAAGTTACACGGATTTGACTGATCACGATAGTAATACAGAATAAAGAATAATATCTTAGAAATCCTCCGTGTCATACAGCTTTGGAGTGGTAATATTTGTTAAACTGCCTATTCGATGGGTTAATATAAAAATGTTCACTACATACTGTTACTTTCTTGAGTCGACAGTCTACCTACTATATACTTGATTACTTACTCTATGCTACAAAGTAGCTTTTGTTTCACGTACGAAGCTGAAATATCGTGTTCCAGCTTGTAGAAGTGTTTGAACCTTTGTTCCTTATACATCTTTTCTTTTAAGCAAATGGTATTTATCTCGTCTGCTTCACTTCATCTGAATTTTGGAACATCAAGAAAATTCATGCTGTAAGCGCTGATTACTACAGTAGAAGCATGACAGGCAAGATATTTGGTGTCAAAGTTAGATTAGGTGCACCATCCAGCAATTTTGTTTCTTTCAGGATTAACTAATGTAGAGTTCTGTGAGCAATGCGTGAAGCATGCGGCAGACTACGCAGGTTCGGTGCTTTTCTCACTGTGATATTAATATTGGAGATTAGTAGTATCGGATTATTACAGAAAATGGTGTATTAAGATTACATCCCAGTGATATTTAAAATTGCTGATATCATGATCAATTACGCCTCTGGAGTCAACTATCAACCCCATGCAATCAATAGACTGTAGCAGCATGATGATCTTGAAGCTTCTTAGTTTGCATGCGGGGAGTCTCTCTGTTGCCCAAAAGTGAGCATAGTGCAGATTTGTCATGCTATTTACATTTAAAGCTGCTAAGTGTGCGGAAAATCACCATCATGCTTAAAATTATGGCATTAAGATGATAATACAGTCACTGATGCGTCTCACAGGCTACATCTAAGTTGGTTTCTCTAGTTACATTAGAAGCATGAAATATGAATTCAAGATTGAGTCTATACTCCCATTGGAAAATTTTATGTCTTTTTGTCTAATGAAAATTGAAGTGCCGTTTCACTTCGTCTTAACACTTCAATTGTCTCACATATTGATGCACGACTCCGTTTCAAGCTTAATAATGCTAGCCAATTGACAAACCATTACTTTCACTTGGCTTGCCACCGCTAGATAGCACGGGACGTCGAATGCCATAACTAATACGCTTTTTAATTTGTAGTTTATCGACTAAAATAGTTAATCGGCATCTTTTTCTCCTACTGAATCGCTAGGATTCAATTCTATCTACTCGTAAAGCATTCCGCTTCGGTATTCAAGGCGTGTGGTTTGAAGTGCAGGTATCAAGCTAAAGTGATGTCAGTATTCTTTTGTTATTTGATCGTTTTATACTGCTTGAAGAATATTTTTATACGCAAAATTGCATCTGAGGACAACATACCAACAAAATTATTGTGCGCTTAGAGCAAACAGATTATTTCTGCGCCTGATGCAGTCCAGAATTCCGCATTTCCAGCTTTCACTGCAACACTGAGAAACTTGAGATGGAAAGTAGTTCCTCGGGCCTCGCCTGTGCGATTAACTATTCTCCGATGAGCTAGATGCGTACGTCCCAAAAGCTCAAAAGTCTCCACACAGATTGCTGTGAAAATACACCTATCGCTCAGCTCTTCGCATTTTGCAATCTTCTTGGCTTCGGAAAGATCTGCTACGGTACAAGACAGGATTACCAAAAATTAATTTAATTTCAATTAATTGATTGGAAAGAGTAACTGAATTGCAAGCATGTTTTCTTAATCTTTGGTTCGTGCCCTTTTGGTGCATACGTGTGCTAGATAGTATATATATATATATATATATATATATATATTTGTATGCATGTGATGTCATGTTTTACTTTCACTATCTCCACCTCTCAAGTGTTGGATGTAAACAGATGTTATAATAGTAACCAGGTGTTCCATTGTTATTATAAGTGCTCCACATCATCATAGTGTAAGCGTAAACAATCATGACTCATGATAAACATGTATTACGGATTCATTATGTTATTGTTAGAACAGTGGTTCTCAAACTGGGGTCCGCGATCCCTTTGTGGAACGCGAAGCGGTTTCACGGGACCGCGAAATCGACAGTAAGATGTACCATTTAGATATTGGAAAGGGAGAGTGCTAACTCTTCACTAAATGAATGAAAGGAAGCGATAACGATATCCTTGAGGTAATCAAACACTACGTTTCAATTCTAAGCGAAGCAATTTCTCGGTACCTTCCCGATCTACATGAATTTGAAAAATACTATCATTTCATCAACAACCCGTTTGCACTCTCCCTTAGTGATCTGTCTTCAGAGGAAAACTTTATTCATGAACAGTTTATCGGCTTGGTACATGATGAGGGTGCAAAGCTTGTTTTTCGTGAAATGTGTCGCACTGACTTTTGTATTGAAGTGGCTCAGTCATATCCCGATGTCGGAAATATGACTCTTAAAGTGCTGATTCCATTTTCAACCACATATGAGTGTGAGAGAGCGTTCTCAACTTTACTTGTGATGAAAACAAAATCTCCAATCATACTGGATGTGACTCATGACATGAGAGTGGCACTATTCAAAACACAGTCCAACGTGGAAGAACTGCTGAAAACGAAGCAGGTACAGTGGCACACACATCTCATTGGCTGTAAAAATTGATGAATGTTGAGATTTATCGATCTGGAAAAAATAATTGCTCACCAAGTAATATTTTTGTTTCACTATCCTTAATGCTAATCCGGTCGATATAAGTTCCCGAGAAATGAATTCGGTGACTAATGAATGAAGAGAGTATCTATCGGAGGTTTTTTGCAGCTGAAAGCATGTTGACCAGATTCAATGAACTCCTGGCCACATGCGCAGTATGTGATAATAAAAATAAAGATAATAAACTTCATCCTTAGAGCATATTAGGAAGAACTCCATTTTACAATATGTCCGAGCAACACTCTCACACGAAAAATTATCAAATGATGGATTCTTACCTGTTAATGATGGTTAAGTGACGCAGCAGCTTTGGTATTAGTAACGTTTGCTTTAAATCTCCGTCAATACACTGACGAATACCGGCGTCTAGCGAAATATAAGTTATAGGACATTGTCTCATGCCTTTTACTATCTATAAGTGTAGCATGTACATGATTGTTTACAAAACAAAAGTGATCTTGAGGCAAGGTGACCAGATTTTTTCAACAAAAACAGAGTTGTTGCTTTGTTGGGATATTTTTATCTTGTCGTGGAATCTTTTTGTTATGTCTATGTAACATTTGCTGAATGTTTTCAGTGCCCTTTAGCATTTTCTTATTAATCATTTACCTTCTCGTTCAGGTAGCATATGTGCAATGACGGATTCTTACTGACGGAAGCTCACCACTTTGCCGTGTAATAATCTATATAATGCGAATAAATATTTTATTAGAATGTTAACAATTTTTTCAATAACTTGTTGTCTAGTGACCAAATCTGTGCATGCCAAATCTTGAGTATTATGTTTTCTCCCCCTGTTATATTTTCGACGAAGTCCCCGTCAGTATAAAAGTCACATACAGTATACGAAGAGCCAATTACTTCTTTTCTTAGTAGGAATATAAAATCAAGAACACAATTTCTGACCGAAAAATTAAGACAAGGGAAACCGACTATCGTAAGACCGGGACTGCTCCAATAAAACCAAGACATCTTGTCACACTTTCTGTTTCATTTTGCACAGATTACCCTGCCACATTTTTCCCTGCCACATTTTTTTTAGAAGTTTGGCTTAAAACCTTTAAATCGATACTAACAAGTGCTGCTTAAAATAAATTACAAGATCTTTCTAAGCACAAAATTAAAATTTTTGTCTTGATGTACTGAACAACGGTCAAGTGTAAATTGTAAAATAGACCAGGGACTACTAAGATATCTGCATACATGTAGCTAGATATCTTAGAAGTCCCTGATTAGACACAACGCAATCTTATGTTTTGGAGAATCTAGTCAATGTATACAATAGATATAACGATATGGATGATTGATGATCAAAGGATAACGTTCAAAGTAGGTTGATATCTGTGATACCAGATATTCTAAGATGGTTCAAGAAGAATAACCGCACCTTGAATTCAAAGAAATTTCAGTTGATGGGCCTTAGACAAAATTCGGATGAGCTTGCTCTTTCAATCGATGGTCATGAGATAACAAGTCAGATTGTGTAATACTAATAGACAATGCATAGATTTGAGGTCACTATTTGCTATAATTGCCGAGAGCCAAAGACTTAAGGTCATCATGACAAATAATGACTGAAGAAATCTATGCATTATCTGTTATAATGCATGACTTTTTACGTAGAAGTCTGCACGAGGTTAATAATCTCCAATTGGGAGAATAATTACCTGGTTCGTGGAACTTATTAACCTGTGGACATAGAAAGCCATGCAAAATCGTGCATTATGATCAACTGGATTAAATCACATTGGCAATAGATTTCAATACAAAATGCATTCAAGGAAAACAACGCCCTACGGTAGCTTGGAAACCATGTGGAATAAATCGGCTAAAGCGCAGGTTAAATCAAAAGACACGATTGAGGCTTATTCAGACCTATGTAATGCTTCACTTCGAGTATTCATTCTCTCTCTTTATTTTCTCGCTTTCATACAACTATAAAGCGTGTATAAGCCGATGTATTAACGATATCTGTGATGTATTTTATTTTCACTTGCGAAAGAGTCTTTCTTTGATAGCTTATGATCTTGTTAAGTTCACTGGTAAAGATCCTCCTTGGATAACCAACGTCATCAAAGTTCTCATCAATAAGAGATATGAAGCCTATCGAACCAGGAATTGGCCTTTGTACCAACATTATAAAGACAAAGTGAAACGAGAAATATCAAATGCGAAGAAACGCTGGGGCAATCAATTAATGAATGAAGGAAAATCTGTGTGGGACGTCTACAAAAAAGTTAAAGGCAGCTCAAGATCAAATAACAATTGGCTTCCCAATTGCAGACCCGATGACAACATCGAAAGTATTTTGACTAAGCAAACAGTGATCTCGAACTTCCTCGAAGATGAACCCTACGAACCAATACACTTTCCATTCACAGTGCCCTTTCAGTTGGAGGAAAGAGACGTTCACAAGCTTTTGAGATAGGTTAATCCAAGGAGGGCACCAGGATCGGATGCTGTTTCATCTGTTGTTTGGTCAAGGTTTACTGACGACTTGTCTAGACCTCTGACTTTAATTTTCAAAGACATTCGACCCATATCACTACTGCCAATTCCTGAACGTGTGTTTGAAAAATGCTTGCTGAATAAGGTAATTGATCAGCTCCTTTCAAGACTTGATGAATCTCAGTTCGCATACAGGCCTAGAAGCTCTACATGTGCCCTTATCGAGCTTGAAGAATATGTGAAAAGTAATCTGCAAAGGAACAACGTAATTGCTTGTCATATTACTACTATCGATTTAATGAAGGGATTCGACAGAGTGTCTCACAATCTATTGACCAAGATGATGATGAATGACAACTTTGACAATTACACTATAACATTCATTCAAAATTATTTGAAAGATATTCATGTAGGAATTCGCTGGAAAAACAAATTCAGCACTTGTGAAAGAGTGAGTAGTGGTATCCCTCAAGGCTCCTCCATCGGTCCGCTGCTCCTTGCTTCCTTTGTCTCCGATCTTTGTTTACCTCATAACTCAGATTGCAGTATAATAAAGTATGCCGACGATATATTCTTGGTGGGACAAATATTCGCAAACAGAAGTTACAGTTTCGGTTGTAAAGGAGATGTTTAACACGGTTTCACAGTGGACATCAAAAAACAAAATGCAGATAAGCGATAGGAAATGTGAGCAAATGTTCATCCACTCAAATCGTCATTTGTCTCAGTACAATTTTCTGCGATTCCAAGTACCTAACGTGAAAGTTTCAGACAGTTTGCGTATTCTTGGTGTCACTTTTGATTATCAACTGAAATTCAAATCCCACATCGATGACATCTGCAAAAGAGGATAATCTCGTTTGCAAGTGCTGAGACAACTTAAAGACTTTTTGCCAAAAGATCAGCTGACATTGATTTATCAAAATTGCATTCGAAGTACTCTGGAATACGGGGCCCCTCTGTTTGTTGAACTGTCCAGAACATTGCAGGAAAATGTTGAGAGAATTCAGAGACGCGCTCATTTCATCATATGCGGGAAGTCCAAATGTGATTGCTCTCGATTCTTACCGCTGGATTATCGCCGCAAAGTAATTAGTTTCAAGCTTTTTCAACGAATTATTTCAGACTCAACACATCCTCTCCATCATCTTGCATTACCAGCCATGGTCAATTCCAAACAGTTTCAACTCCCTACGATCACAACTACTCTTCGCGGCGGCAGTTTCATTATAAGCATGTCAAAGCTTTTCAATCATAGATTTTGTGTAAAGTGACTTTCATTCAGCATTACGTATTACTTTGTTATGACTTTACTCTACAAATGTATTTCTTGCCGTTGTACTATATGTCTCACGATTTTCAATACTGAGACATTGACTTTTGAAAATAAACGTTTATTATTATTTTTATGAGCGATGCCTAAGACACGCACTGGGAGACTACAAAGCTCCACTCTATCAATTACATGATCGTCTGAATACTCCGACTTTAAACGAAAAATGGCACCTTCCATTAATTCAAATAATGAAGTAAATTGATAACACGATGTGGAAATCAAAGGATGAAAGTGCTACGCTGACTTTGTAGGGAAATTTCGGTGAAATACTGGATATTCACCAAATGTTTTGTTTCAGCTATTTAATGAATCTCCATATTGAAGACATTTTCAGACAACCAAAATATTCCACTAAAACACACGGTCAAAAATTAAAACGTTATTACGGAGCAACATTTTGGAACAAGATAACCAAGGAAACCCGATTGACGAATCGCCGATCACAAACAGCGTTGCAGGCCAATCGAAAACAATTGCAATAGCTCACCGGAGTAAGCACAACTTGACTTCATTTCATTCTAACTTCCTTGCTTTACTGGTTTTCCATGTGTTTACCATGGAGTAATTATATAGTAGGTAGAGTATCGACTCAAAAAGTATCGGTATACAGTAAAGAATTTTATATGAAAAGATTCAGATTCTTGGGGAGATTGCGTTCCTGTGGTCCCAAAAGGTAGTTCAGTTTTTAAAAAACTAGAGTTTTGCAAATTATTCCTGTACTATCGAAATGAAGCCACTTTATAAGTAGCATGAAACCAAATGCATAACAAAATGAATGAATATTTGCTGACAAGTATGTACGTGGTGTGATCCAAAATGTCCCGGACTAACCTACTTGCAGATAACCTGTGATAACGAATACTACTTCAGATGTAAATTTAGGTCTTTAAGGCATGAGAAATATGGTCGCCGAAATTTTTCCGGTCAGTTTTCTATTTTTAAAAAATATTTTTACATTTTAACATGAATTTCTGTATTGTCTGAATTGATCGAGATCCGATTTGTCTTATTGTTATAGTTAGATTGATTTTGATTTGTACCTTATTTGACGGATATCTTTGCCATGAATATTGCACGTCTTTTGTTAATTGCTTCATGTGTTACGATATCAATCAGTGATGTTCATTCAGCACGCATTCATTAAGAAATCCGTGTCAACGATGGTTCTTTGTTCTATCAGTTTTCATGATGGATGTGACAAGCGTGTCTTCAGTCGAATATCGCAGTGTGATACGATACCTCCTGATCCGCGGCTTCGCTAATGGTGACATTCTAAAGGAATTAAGCCTGGCATATGGAAGCAAAGCTCCATCGAGAACTACTGCTTATTTCTGGATAAGCGAATTTAAACGCGGAAGACAATCTGTGGAGCAAGATTTTTCAACTGTTGGTCGGCCGCAGGAGATTCCGGAAGAGAAATCGAGTCAGTGCGATGAAGTGATTACAGCACACAGAAGGATAACCATCCGTGAGTTGTCAAGAGAGTTGCGAATCAGTTATCACTCCTGTCATGACATCATCGAAAGACTTGGATATCGCAAACTGGCATCGCGTTTCGTACCGAAGTTTCTGTCACCTGAAATGAAGGAGAACAGACTTCTGGCGGCACAGTCAAATTTGGATCTCCTCGAAATGCACGGAGATCAGTTTCTGAACTGCATCCTTACAGAGGATGAAACACCTTTAAGTTTGTATCTGCCTCAAAGTAAGCGAGAATCTGCAGAGTGGCGAAAATCAGGCGAGTCTGCCCCTTTGAAAATGCGATCCGGAACATCACATCGCCGGTCGTTGATGCTGACGGTCTTTTGGAACGCTTCGGGAATCCAACTGGTTGACTTTGCGGATAAAGGAGTAAGAATCAATAGCGAATATTATTCCAATCTGTTATCTGAAGCGAGGAAGAAAATAAGAAAGCCACGAAACATTCCCCTCTACTTGCTTCATGACAATGCTCCGATTCACACCTCGCAGGAGACAACCAATGCCTTAACGAGAAACGGATTTCAACTATTGAGCCATCCTCCTTATTCACCTGACTTGGCCCCAAGTGACTTCTATCTGTTTAGATTCCTCAAAAAGCATCTTCGTGGACACCATTTTGAATCGCCAGTTGAACTGCGGGATGCAGTTACTGAGTTTTTTGATTCTTTGACACCGGAATTTTTTCATAAAGCTTTTTGTGAATTGAGACTTCGTTGGCAAAAAGTGACGAATGCTAACGGCTCATACATTGAAAAGTAAACTGTTTTCTGGAACAAAACATTTGTTTTTCCGTTAATTTTTAGTCAGGTTATTAGTGATAGCTTAACTGTCAAGTTAATCTAAATATATTAATTCTAAATCGCTAGAATTTATAGGAAAATCTTGAAATTCAGACAAAAATGTTTGAAAATTTTGAAAAAATAGAAAACTGACCGGAAAAATTTCGGCAACCATATTTCTCATGCCTTAAAGACCTAAATTTACATCTGAAGTAGTATTCGTTATCACAGGTTATCTGCAAGTAGGTTAGTCCGGGACATTTTGGATCACACCACGTATGTATCTTAATTAAGTGAAACTAAGCTGATGATCAAGGAAATTTCATGAACTGCACTATAATGCAGGACCCTGAAAGTCATCAAGGAAAAGTTGAGATCTTATTGAGAGTCTCTTGGCTGAGATGTCAATCGTTTGATTCAATTTTCAGCGGCCTGATTTTATGATTCACGGCGTCATTTCTTGAATGTGAATAGTAATGTGGACCCATTTACATCTTTGAAAGTTAATTGTGATCAGTTTCTTTCATTACGATGTTTTGCTCTTTCAGTGGCAGTTTGTGATATGATCACGCTTAAGAAAATAATCTTATTATAATAAATCTAAGCATTTCGTAATGGCAACCCATCGAATTGCTAAATTGACAAACTATATTACCTCTCCAAGGTGCCATGACATGGAGGATTTGTGGAAAATTATTCTGTCTTCTGTATTGCTATCATGTTCAGTCAAATTCGTGTACATTTCTCCAAAGGTGTAACAATTTGCGTATCTCACAGGTGGTACTGGGTCTTGACTCATTTAATGAAATCGAAGCTGTATACACAATGGGGACTTAATAAATGCTGAGTTGCTACTCTACCTAATATACTTGCTCTATGGTGTTTACTGTTTTGTTATGTATACATTAGTCACATCCATTTTATCACTGAATAAATCATACTCTCTCTCTCAAAACTCAAAAAGTCTTTTGCCCATCTACTGGGAACTAACAAGGTGCATGTTAAATTAATTACAATAATTTCAATGTCAGTGGCAGAAAAATGAAAGATGACACTGGGTGGAATGGGTGAAATGGAAGAAAAAAGCACATTTGCACCATGACCGCCGTTGTATACCATGAATGAATTTGTGATTGGGATGCAAGTCTGAAAAACTTTGAGGTACATGCATATACAATCAATGATTATGCTATGAATGAGACAATGAATGAATGAGCCATAATTTCATTAAGTAGAGGGGAGGAGACAGGCAGCTGTCAAAATATATAAACATCGTTTTCTTTTCATTTGAGTGTGATCATTTTATGTTATTAATCAAGTTTATTTGTAATTTTTATTTTCACATCACACCCAGCAGCACTTAAAATAACCCTATTAATAATCCTATTATTTAATCGGAGGCACGGTTATTCAACCTCTTAAGCCCGATGACATGCGGTGCACGTCCTGTGGGCACTTGCGTAAGTGTTCGACTAGCTGCTGACAACACTGTCCTAACTACCGGTGACGTCATCGCTGCATCATGCTCCCATTGCTTACTCAGCCTCAGGGGAGTTGCAGTCATGACCAAATGACGTGCATTACATGTCATGGGGGTCGGGCAGTGTGCCAGATTTGGCTTTGGGGATCAGATGGTTAATTAAGTCCAATGTCTGTGAATCAAAGATATTCAGCACATGCCTGTAATGTGATTAGAGAGAATAAGTTAGCGGAATGATACTTTGGTCTTTGTTGACGATCGTCCTCCGATAAGGACTTTTAGCGAGTGACCAAAACCTTTGTTATCTGCCTTCTACATAGAAACAGATTGTTTATCTGAGGTTGACTAGAGCGGAAATTGACTCAAGGTCGCGGCACATCCGTGGGAACTAAGTTCGGGCATGAATCACCAATGAAAAGCTATTGCACGTGTGACTTATTCTAACCCAATGATTCGGCCGTTGATGAGTGTATCGAAGTGAAAATACGTGCGAATTTTGCGCCACTATTGTGTTTTGCATGAAGACTTTCTTCCACCCCAGAGGTTTTATTGTTATCAATTTCTATGGCCTTCTATGTCTGTGAGCAATTTTCACCTTCATTTGACAATGCAGCAACGCATTTCTGTTATCTATTGTATTACTTTCATGCTTTATTCATTAAATGTTAACCTTTCCTCAGTTTATCTTTCTCTGCTTAGAGATATATTTTTGGAAATTTTACCAATCCAACTGATGCAAGTGTCGGAGAAAGGATGATCAGACGTATTTACCAATGATCTGGGTAACAACTGATCACTGCAAACAACATCGGGAGTTTACTTTAAGTGCGTATTTGTAGCTCGTAACTGCAAACAATGGAATACAGGGTCATTATTTCATGATGAAGCAGAGGTGGCTTGATTAGCTCAAGAGAAGACCTACAGATAAATATGACCTACAGGGCTAATTGCGCTATAAGATGATCGCTGCATAGGTTGTTGACCTTAGCATAGGCTCTTCACCTTAGTATCAATTGCGAGATTGGCAAGGATTGCTCCCCTGCATGTAGTGCGTAGATTTGTAGATTTGCGCTCTTACAGAATCAACGATTCATAAAGAGTAACGGTTTTTAGCCAGTGCATAAAGCCAATTACTTTCATTCATTCCTTGATCAATTGAAGCTGGCATTCCTGTAAGTAAAACGGTCACTTGCATGAGTAAGGAGTACGCATAGAAAACATAAAATTTTAGTAAATCATAAATATCAGACAAAGATAATACTTTTCACTGTTGATTTATCTACCTTTTCGTTTGTACACAACGCAATCGCTTTTTGCTAGCATCTCTCCACACCTGAATTCGATTAATATTCGTTTTAATTTACCCTTGCTGACCTTTCCCGGTCACCAATCCCAAACTACCCCATGGTTGAACTGCATTGTCCTCTTCCACTTAACGTGATCTATGGGCAGATTGTTGGTGATCTCTTTTCGCTCTACATCCTTTTCTATGACAGGACTGGACGACTTCTTCGTCTACCAGATATTGGCTGATGCAGGACTGTTTGAATTGTATGATCGTCTTCTTACAACGTGTCTGTACCATGCAAGCCGCTTGAAATCCATCAATGTGTTGATGATTGGGACATCTCATCTTTTCGTTATACTCGTAAGATGTAATTAATAATTGCGGAGACATCATCCAAAATGAATGCTCCTTTCGGAAAATTCCGTCGCAAAATAGGATGCAAAACCATTCCAAATTTGCGATGTTTGCTTTCAGAATGAAAATAGGCATAAAGGTCCACTCTCAACAACGCAAAAGTATTTTTACACACATTTCTGTTTTGCCAACTTCATTCTCTGTGCCAAAATACGCGCGCCGATTGTGTGTGTTTCATGGTGTTGCAAACATTCTGCTACTTGGATAGTGGAATACGTTATTCGAATAAATGCAAATATTATGCGTTTCACCCGTCAAGAACGAGTTTTGTCCTTTCAAGGTTGATAATGTCATTTAAAGGTGCAGCAGGCATTTCAAGTATGCGTCATTGCCGTTTCAAGTGCATTTTTGCCGGTTAGAATGCGTAAATTGCTGCTCTTTACCAAATCAACTGCAGCATTATCGTTTCAAATGCACAATGAAACATTGAAAGTAATAAAGACTCAACTTTTTCATTATTCCTTTATCCTGAGCCACAATCATTCAAATTGCTTTTAGCTGGGAGGGAACATGTCAAACTTTTGAAGAATTGTGCACATTGTGAAAACTTTTGAAGAATTGTGCACATTGTGACCGACAGCTCTCCTTCATCCGATCCTATTCTCCTTGTCTTGCGCATCCACTCACTGCGTTTATGTTATTCGATGTCGACGATGTTGGGTATCTTATGTTGGACAGACGTCAAATTCTCTTCGTCCATCCTTTGCCATCGATCGTGCTTTCAGGAATGTAAATGGATTCGCAGCCTCAACACCATCTTCCCTAATGCTCTGAACGACAACGCTGGGACCACAAGTGACGCTATCAATTTGTTGACATTTAAGTCAGATTGCACTGATCGACTCAACAGTCTTATCCGTGAAGCATGCAGAACTGAGTCCGTTTCCGTTCGCCTTTGTTATAAAACGGATCGGAACTGGAGAAGTCTGCATATTGAACTCGAGAAATCTGAGAAGAAGAGCATATTTTGTGCTGTTTGCATCTATTTGTCAGTTCTTATCATTACTATACTCATTGACATAATTAATGAAACAAACTATCATTGACTTGAATTGAAGTTTGTTTCATTTTTTTCTCAGGTATGATGCAATATCTCGCTTTCTATGTATTACCATTCAACACATTAGAGCATAGACTTCTAAATTTCTGTGGACAGATAGGTTGAAATTGGCTTCCTACATGATCAGGCCAGAAATCCTAAATTTGACTACCTTACAAATAGACTGTCACTCTGCATTATCAAATTTTAGTCAGCACAATGCATGTCAAGCACATTATGTATGTATATGAACACTAGGTTATAGGACGCATGTACAGCAAGATTTTGCGAAAAATTAAGCGGAAAAGTCACCAAGAAAAATGACATATCGATATTCTGAATACCGTTTTTATCATTTTTTTAAAGAAAGAATCTATTTTCTTAGACAACTATTCAGTTTGATCTCATAGAATACCTTCCAACAAAGAATGCATGGTTGTATTATATTATGTATGTATGTATGGTCGTATGTATGGTTGCATATATTGTTCATTTTTCTTTTACATTTTTGGAAAATGAAAGAAACCTTCTTTACCAATAAATTTTTGCAAGGATTACAAAAATTTGTGTTTCAGCATAAGACATTTCAAGTCTACTTACTATTGCCTTTTGTGTCAAGAGAAATTGCTTCCCATGGTCTGATTCGCATGCATTTCAAATTTGAATGCATGTTCGAATCTTATGAATAAGAGACGTCAATTTACAGGGTGCGATCGATCACCCGCACTAATTATGTAGATAAAGAATGACAGAACAGTTCATAAGACCCTATCTTAGGCCCTTGAAATGCCGCTCCAAAAATGTAATTTCAAAAATATTCAAAAAATAATTTCACAACATTTCAAAAAAGTAATATTCTATTTTCTCTGAAGTCATATCACAGTTAATGGATCAACTGGAATAATTCAAATTCCTAATAGAAATGGCTCTGATCACGTTGTGTATTATAAGACTTTAATATGTTAAAAATATAGACAAATAATAAAAATGCAACGAGGTACAAGTGCATCATTAAAAAGAGTTGCACAACTTTACCTTCCGAAGCGGATAAATAAGTTGCTAAATCGAACATGTTTGGCTCGCGGTGCTGTAATACAAAGAGGATTTCGCAGAGTGGGTTTTCTCTCATCAAACATGATATTCAAAGAATGATTACTATCACTAGCAATTGTAGCAAACAACCGTCTACACAAGGTCTCCGTAACAAATGTCAAATAAGAGAAATCATGATTACGAAAAAATCTTGCTGTTAGTTTCTCGACCTGCAAAAGTTTTTCAAACAAATATTTAGGGAAGTTGCAGAGGGTGGGAAAACCATAAGTGAGGACAGAACGAATAAAAGAAACGTAGCATTCAAAAATAATCTTTGGTGGACAGTCACATAGTTTAAAATTACAAAGAGTATACATTCGTCGGTAGCATTTTTTAACAATTATTGAAATATGCAATTTCCAACATAAGTCTCCAGAGAAAGTAATACCCAACAACTTCATAGATGCTACAGTAGAAATAGATTGTGTATTTCCACAGCAAGAAATTGATGAAAGTGAAATCGACTTTTTTGTTATACAGTCCGTTTCATAAAAAGTGGATCATCCTAAAATTTGACTAAATAAAACATAAGTATGATACAGAAAGCATTTTTCATGTTACATCAGTATTTCATGTCCCTAATATATTTAAATGTCCTTATATAATCTGATAAGCTATGATACAGTAGCGGTTCTTAAGAAGCTAATATTTTGTGGCCCTATCCTTATTGTCAATGACATTACCAATTCGTCTAGGCATTGATTCGATGATATCGTTGATTTTTGACTGATCTAACTTTCTCCACTCTCTTTTTAACAGTGACGTAAGTTGTGATGCGCCATCTGTAGGTAGCAGTGAACGACGAACGTTACGTTTTAGAATACTCCATACATTTTCTATGGAATTCAGATCAGGAGAACGAGCTGGCCAAGATAATGTCCTAAGCCCTAATTGAGACTTGCATAAGTTGACTCTACTACTCCTGTGACACGTAGCATTATCATCCATAAATAACCAAGTCGATGGATCACCAAGTTGATCTGTCATTTGGCCAATGTTCATTCGTAAAACAAAAACATTCACATAGCGTTCAGAATTCATGGTTCCTTGCTGTATGTGAAGTTCAGAGCGGCCATTGGTCCAAATGCTAGCCCAAATCAGTAGAGTCGCACCACCTTGTACCCGGGGACGATGTAAATGTCTCGGAATTTCCTGATCAGATTTTATCCATAATCTCAATCGACCATCACTATCCTTCAGACGGACTGATGCCTCATCAGACCAGACAACCCGATCCCATTGATTTCGCCAGTGACAATGACTCATTGCCCATCTGAGACGTCTTTTTGTATGCTGATCTGATAATTCGATCTGAGAGGGCCTCTTACAGCTCTTGAAAATCGACTCAATAAGTCTTCTACGAATAGTGGACTTAGAAATAGACGAGACTAGTGCAACCATCTCAGTTAACGAGAGACTTGGATCAACTTTAACAAATCTCAAAATTAGGCGGTCTCTACGTTTGGATGTTTTGCGTGGACGGCCAGAGCCCTCTTTACGACAGAGTCGAAAATCGTCATTATGCCATCGATGCACATTTGTGTAAGGGACATTTAGTCGCTTGCTTGTAGCTCGCAAAGAAAACCCTATTCTAGCAAGGCTGACACTTTGCCTTTTGTGAATGCGATCTCGTTATTGTTCATTTGTGCTTTGTATTGTTTTCAACCGGTAAGAGATAGATTTCTAGCTGAAAGCAATCAGGAGTGCTGCCAACACCACCGCAACGAAGTCAGGAAGCTATGGAACATGAAGTCCAGTTAATCACATGTAGCAGTTACATTATTGTTGATGAATAGTGGTGCTATACTGGCTCTGATTGACCGATTTTCTTTATTTTTGTTTTGCTTGATAGCTTTTGGCTTGTAGAACAACATATTACATAACAAAGGAAACAAATGTAATTTTATAAAAGTGAGGTATGATTTTGTGTAACATCGCTAAATGAAGATCAAATTATCTACTACTTTTTTATCTGAAACAGGAAAACAACTCAATATTCATGCTTGAAATTTCCAACAATGATATTAGTAAGCACAGCTGACATATCTTCCAAATTTCAGAGAAATTCGTTCAAGTTTGGCGGAGTTAGACAAAGTTGAAGTTAAGGCGATGTTTTTTTTTCAAAAGACAAAAGTTGTTTATTTCCAAAAACATTGGAAAACAATATTACAATTTTGAGGTATAAACTCGTATATTGGTTGAATACATTCAAATACAGCGTGCGGTCAGTACTGTAGAAAAAAAATTAAGCAGATCAGGAAGGAGAGGAATCAATAATTGAGCATTTATTTAGATTTCAGATTCTTTGTGGTGAATTCTTTCTTTTATGACCATGCGTAACTCGTCGGCTTTTTTTAGAAATCTTGCGAGGGATTTTAAATGCTTTGGAGTCAAGGTATTCATTAATTTATGAAATTCAACTATCGTGTTGCAGTAACATAACAATAGTGCAATTTGTTGCAGCATTTTTTGATACAATGGACATTCTATCATAAAGTGATATAGAGTCTCCACTTTTGATTCATTGCAAAGTTCACAAAGACGTTCTTCATATCGCAATCTGTTTCTGTAACTGCCTGTTACAAAATCTAATTTATGATTTTTGTCCTAAATTTTAGTAACATATTTATATCAATGCAATCGATATCAAAATTCAGATATGATTTCAAGGTTTCCTCAAACTGGCATAGTTCTAAATACGTCAGACCAGAATGGCTCTCTTTTGCTGTAGATATCCATTTTTCCCTGTTATACTGACATATTCGGTCTTTTGTAATTCTCAAGTATGCTTTTTTATCAGCCGTTAGCTGTTCATCCCATATATCTTTGACATGTTTAGTTTTGTAAGCAATCTGTTTATTCTCCAACACCATGTGTATCTACTCTCATTTCCATTTGATATCATGTTGAGATATATAGCATTATATACCTGTTTAATTAAGCTATTTCCATCCTTTGTAATTAATCTTATCCAAAGACAGATTGCAGCTTTATAGAAATAAATATCCTTAGGGAGTATTCCAAATTCTCCGATTAAACAATAATTTGGTGTAGTCGGCTTTAAGTGATAGTATCATTTATAAAACTGGTATTGAATTTGATCCAAACTCTTTAGGTTATTGAAAAAACAAAATTCGGCACAGTATTTCATTCTAGACAGTGCAAGCATTTCAAAGGTATTTTTCAAAATTTCACCAGAAACTTGACCAAATTCTTTAAGTTGTTTAGCCGTGAGATAAGCTGCTTGTTTACCTTTAGCCATCAATTGTTCCAAATGATATCTATTATTTTTCGATATCCACATTCCTAGATACTTATATTTATCGACCACTTCAATTGATATCTGCTTACCATTGAGACTACCTTCAAATTTGTCTATATTTGTAGTGAAATTTTCAGTCATGATTTTGGTTTTTTCATAATATATGCAAAGGCCATATTCTGCACAAAATTTGCAAAGTATTTTAAACTGACTATTCAAACCTCACTCATTAAAAGTATATCATCCGCATATATGAGTGGTGACAGTTCCAAATCAAAAAAGTCGAACAGAATCAATTTCATCTTTACTAGCATTTAAGATATCGATGAAATCATTTATATAAATACTAAATAGGGTTGGTGATAGTACGTCTCCTTGTGGAATTCCATTTTCAAGTTTACAGGATTGCGTTTCTTTTCCACTGTATAATACTTTGTACTCTTTTTTAATGATGACACTTATAATTACTGATAAAATCTTGCATTTGGGGATCAAGCGTCTTAATTTATCAATCATTCTGTTTTTAGGAATGCAATCAAATGCCTTTGACAAATCTACGAAACATAAAACCAGTGGACGTTTTGTGTTTTTATTATCTTGCATAATTTCCTTAACAAGCATTATGTTATCCAAAGTGGAGCTTCCTTTCTTGAAACCGGTTTGGTTCTTTTTTATCACATCATTCCTTATTAGCCAATAGTTAAGTCTAAAATTTATAATTTTTGTCATTATCTTTTCTATATAGGATGATAGATTAATAAATCTGTATGAACTTGGATCATTTTTCTTTTCTTTTTTAAATATGGGCGTAATCCAGCTACTGCTCCAGGGGATTTCATCGGCATGGTTAAATACATAACTATACAGTGTTTCAAGAGTCTCAATTGTTTGCTCTTCATTCAAGCTTAATGTCTCATAAACAATTCTGTCGGGTCCACATGTTTTATGTAGTTTTGATTCTCTAAGAGCATTTTTTATTTCGCATTTTGTAATTCTATCATCAATATTATCAATGCACTTTTGACCTTGCAACATGTTTGGCATACAACTGGAGGATAAGCATGTATTGCTTGATAACTTTAGATCATTGATTACTATATGAGTCTGAAAATCTGAAGCCTTCAATATGCTTCTCCTATGTTTAATATTCTTAACACCTATATTTTCATTAATCAGTTGCCAATATCTTTTGTGATCATTATTTTCCCGTGCATTTTTTAGACCTATTAGTCTATTTTTCTTCTCCTTTCTTCTGTCTGCCTTAACCTTTTTATTCAGATTCCTTTTACTCTCCATTAGTCGACTTAAGTTTTCAGCTGTAGGGAATTTTTTCAACCGAGAAACAATTTTCCTATGATGCTTTCTTAATGTTCGTGTTTCGCTAGAGAGAACAATTTTCTGAATTGGCATTCTATTAGTTTTAATGCAAAGTGAGTTAATTTGGCATAATTTATTATATATATTGCCAACGGATAAATCCTTTTCCAGAATTTGATTATTTAAGTCTTTACACTTTCTTGTAAACATGACGTGATCAAAAACCGTGTCATTTTCCCATTTATACGGCTTTATCCATTTAGCAGGATTATAATTTTGATCAGACGACTGTTTTGGTTCTTTAAATTCTGACTTTAATTCAATTTGGAATTTTATTTGCATTGGAGCGTGGTCCGTATAAATAACTGGTTGCTGGTTATTTCAAAACTGGTTATAACTGGAAATAACTGGTTATTTCAAAAGAAGCAAGATAATTTATCATTGATTCCGAAATTAGAAGGTAGTCAATCACGGATTTGCGTATCTCATTATTTTGATTTCTATAGTTTGTGCATCTACCTTTAGAATGATTTTCTAATCTGCCATTGGCAATTATTAGAGAGGTTTCATTACAGAAATTAATTAGATATTTCCCCATTTTATTTACTATTTGATCTTCCGACTCTCTTTCTGGAAGTGTGGAATTAGTATGATTTGTTTCATTTCCAATCCGACCATTAAAATCTCCGATAATTATAATGTTTTTCATTTTAAATTGAATCATGTATTGTTTAATATTTTCATATATTTCTCAATCTTTGTATTTTGAATCGCGATTATCCACATAACAAATAATCAAGAATATGTCTTCTAAATGATCCCAATGCATGCTGTTTAATTTGAGTATTTGGAGATTTCCTCGTTCTTTAATCAAGCTTTCAACATTTAGCAGAGAAATATTATCACCCTCTTTTACATAAACAGAAACGCCTTTTATATTTCTTCCGCGACTAATATTCTTTTTGACTGTCGTGTGAAAACCGTAACAATTTTCTAACACTGATTGATCTTGAGTATCACTAAAATGTGTTTCTGTTAAACATATTATATTAGCCCTTTGGATATCATGTATAAAAAAATCATTTTTAATTTTATCGCTATTCAATCCATTAATGTTTACATAGAATAACTCTATTTCCATGTGTTTCTTCAGTTTCTTTCCAGCAGTCATTATTTCATCCTCTCCTTCCTTTAATTCATCAAAGATACCGATTTTCATTATAGTCATAGCGTGTTGAGTGATTTATGTAACTATTGTTGTCTGTTCTGTAATGATTGTTTCTTTGCTCATGTTGATTTGTTGATTGTGGTCTGATTCTCTCGTCAGGGAATTGATCATATTCTCTTCGGTGATTTCTGTTGTAATATTGTTGTTGTCGTCTGTCGTATGTTCGTTGATCACGGTATGAATACCTTGGGTATCTGCTTTCACTTGCCCACTCATATCCGCCATATTCAGCATTTCTCCTTTGTCTTTGATGCTGCATTGGTCTTCGGTATTGTTGTGGGTGCATTCTTCGGTGTGGTCTTGTATAGTGATTGGTGTTGAACCAGCAATTCCAGGAAAGGTGCCCACGTCTTCCACAGATATAGCATGATCGCAAGGATTTTGGCCTTTGAGTATGTCTTTGAGGATACTCTTGTTGATGCGAATGTTGAACTTCTTGCTGCTGTGTTTGCTGCTTTACTTCAGTTTATCGTTGCTCTATTTGTAGAAGTTTGGGTGAAGCATTTGTCGGTGGGAATTTTGGGTAACGCGCATTTGGTGGGCTTACTTGCACCGTTCTGAATCGATCTTCATGAATCGAAGTCACCGTTGCATGTATTTCTTTCATATCATTTCTGATATGATTAATTTTCATATTAATGGTCTTTAAGTAATATTCTTGATCTTCTGTGTCATCGTCTTCTTTCGCTGCGTCTTCTTCGTCGGACTCTTCGCTTTCATCATCTTTATTGTCTTGCTTTTTGTTTTCTTCTATCCTTCTTGCATCAATTTCCGCCAACCGTGACTCGATAATTTCGGCTTTTAGTTTTCTGATTTCTTCATCATTTTTCTTCATTTCAAGCTCATATGTCCTCAACGATTTTAGTAAGTCATCTCTTTCGTGCTGATGTTTTGCTTTTAGTTTTTCGATTTCAGTTTCAAAGTTTTCTTTTACCCGATTCTGTTTGCTTTTGTGTGACTCATTGTGCTTCGTTATGTTTTGTATGTCTGTGGGATAGTTATTATGCATACAAGTTTCACATGTAAATTTGCGTTTAGTTTTTATATACTTGACAAACTCATACGATGGTAAATTCGTACAATGTGCATGAAAAAACTTATCACACTTTTCACAAGCTAGGTGAATGTCCAATTCAGATACGAAATCTTCACAAACTTCACATCGTCGATCGCTTGGCTTGTTCGGAGATATTGGCTGTGACATGATCATTATGTGCTAGCACAAATATTCAGAGAAAGATCAGATTTCTATGCACGACACTAGCAGAATAAAGTACTAGAGTCAGATATCTTTACCTATTGTCTAGGTATTTGACAAGTAAATCAATACAATCTTCAATAGAAAGTCTTTGGACGGCTGGCGTGATATCGCTGCTTCACTAAGACACTGAACTTCGCTCACCAAAATTAACGGAATAGGGGTTGTTTGATTTATGAAAAAATGGCTACAAAAAATTAAATGATTAGAAAACGACAACAAAAAGGGCACCAACAAACTAGAAATACAATAAGGATTACTTCTATACCAAGAACTACGAAAAACGATTGCTTAAAACTAATTTAACAAAGAAAATTCGGCAAATGACACGAGCTATTGACAATACGACCGCACGCTAACAGTGCTAAATGTTTAAGGGTGATCCATTTTTTATGAACCACCTTTCAACATGCGAAACTCATTCTGTAAGTTGTCATCATAGTTTTGACGCAAGAAATGTAAAATAGCTACATTATCTGCAGATTTAAAGTATTTAGAATTATCAGATTTTGGTTTTGAGAATCAATCACGGCTGCAAAAAGAAAAGGTGCAATCACACTGCCCTGACGCACACCACTTGATGCCACAGTCCGGTTGGAGACATCAGAGTCTGACACTCTCACACGTTGTCGACCAGCAGTAAGATGATTTCTGATAATGGCAATTCCTTGAATACAGGGATGTGGAGTCGCATTCCCGGAGTCCTATCATTTTTGCTGGAGTCGGAGTCAGAGTCCTGTCAAATGATAGGACTCCGGGCTCCGGCCTATAACTAGACCCGAAAGATAATACAAACAAATTATTTATTCTCGTGCATAGCTGTCACTGTCTTGATGTCAACTTTCTCCGTCAAACAAAAGTAGAGAGACAGCAGTGCATGCACAGCTTGCAATAGTTGAGCAAAAAACGTGATAGTGAAAAAAGGATTGTCTTTTCACTCGGTGATTCAGTAGAGAAGACAAGCCTTCCTGGCCTCTATCACACCTACGCATCAAAAGTCACATTAGAGACAAAAATGAAATTCTGTTTTGTTTGAGAACATTACCTCTAACCCTCACGTTAATCGTGTGTGATGGCTCCTCCAAAGCGCATGTTATAATCGAAAGTGTATTCATACTTTTTGGCGAAGGATGGGGCATTTTCCTGCCTGGTAGAGACTGAAGAGAAGCTGTGTGAAGCACACATCAAGAAGATGGGAGGAGCCGAGTCGTATGCATCCAGCTTAAAGCGACATTTGACAAACTTTCATCGAAAATGATCGATAATTGATACAGCAATGATCACTAAAGATAGGTTCAGGTAAGCCTATAATGATCTATGATGTAGGTTACCAGTTAATTTTTCAAAAAACTAGGCTATATATAGCTACTTGTCACCCGGAGTCGGAGTCGGAGTCCTATCAAAATGATAGGACTCCGCATCCCTGCTTGAATAGGTATACGCAAGTTTGCAAGGGATTGAAACGATTGCATCATGAGGTAACCGGTCAAATGCCTTCGAATAATCAATGGATAAAACGCGCACATCTCCTGACTTGTCATCCAAGAATTTGAGCATGTTGTGATAAATTATGGTGGTTGCAGTAACTGGCACTATACCATGATCAGGTATATACGCAAATCGATTTGGATCTAACTTTGAAACAATATAGGGCAGAATCCATTTATTTAAGATGATCCTCTCCAGCACCTTCGACATAACGGGTAGAATAGATATTGGACGATATTCTGATAGAATCATAGGCTTTTTGCATTTGGGAATCTCTTTCTGACCTAGTATGATATTCTTCACAATTAACTAGCTGATTTAAAGCAGAATTGTCAATTGCCCATTAGCAGGTTCGTGAGCTTCTGTCTTACAGGGCCGTAAGACATGCGTTTTCAGACTGCCCTTCGTCAGGATCCTTGGAACCAACACGTGGCTCAGTAAAAGTGAATTGCGCATATTATAAGGTGCGAACTCTCACTCAAAGTAAGCCATGACGTGAGGAAGCAAAACTCAATTCTTTATGTATCAGTAAGCCATCCGATCTTTTGACAGTGCTCCCCAGACTTCTTTTAATGAGGCCCCTCAAATGACCTCTAAAGAGACTTTTCTTACTTAACTCCTGTAACTTTTGAACCACCTGATTACATGCAATCTGTGAAGTAGACCTACAAAAGTTTCAGGGCAGAGTGAGCATTTTATCTTGACTGAATATGGCCAAATCTCAAACAGAAAAAATCTAATCAGCGCTTAAAGGTAGCAAGATTTGTTCATTTTTGGTGATGGACTAAATTGAGTGCGGTGACTAGATTATCTTTCCTGCTGAGATTTGGCATATGGGTTGATAGAGGCGAAATGTCACTCTTCTCCACATTGTAAATCGCTGGATACGAAAAGTACATACAAACATAAAGCAGCAAATTCACATACAATTTGAAACTAACATTTGAGATTCTCGTATGTTTACAGAGATCTGGTATGCTTTTCATACGAAGGCTCACTTACTTTCGTATGTGATAGTATGTAGCGATACGAACCATTCTATCTGTGATTGGCTGTTTTACGATGAAATACGAGTTGTTGGTGTGTTTTATATACGAGACCCTATGCAAATTCGTCCTCATTCGTATGCCTTTTGTCTGTAGAACTTTAAGTCATAAAGCAAAAAAATATGTATTACATACTACTTTCAAAAAACTTCTGTCAGCAATACCAGTCATATGCATTCTTATGGATAGCGTGGTATTTAGTGTATTTCATCTATTGCATTTCCAATCCAATTACACAAAAGTGAAATTCAATTTCTCATCCGCGAAATCCAAATTCTCATTCGTGAAATTCAAATTATCATTCGTGAAACTCTATTTCACACATTATTTTTTAAATTCTGTTTTCTCCATTTTAATGCATCTGAATCCTTTTTTAGTCACCAAAGTTAGCGCTGCCTGCTTCAAATAGACTTTAACGCACATATGTCATTACTTTGAAGATGTCATTGCGACTTGTTGTGACGTTAACTTCTAGAAATATGTTTAGAAAAGTGCACCAATAATCAATTAAGTGCAATTCATGTACTATAAATAATTTGATTACTTATTCATTTTCTTTAGTTATCACACTGAAATATAAGCGCTGAATATTAGCAAATATATATAATAGTTTACATATGTTATAAGTACAAGATGTTGAGGCCACTTTTTTTGTATGAATCTAGTATTATATGAATTTAGTATAGACTCAATTTACTGTGAAATTAATACCGTTTGTCACCGTCGCTACGTATCTAACAATTAACTTTGGCACGAATCATAATAAGCTCAACTTCATGAACTAAGTTTATATACATCGTTTCTAAAAATCAATAACTTTCGAGCTGCCGTGTAGACTTACATATCGCAAAAATAACTGTTTTTGCTTTCGTGACTTATAATGTGCTTTTATTTCGGATAGTAATATGCTTAATTTCAAAGTTACACAATGCATAAACGCTGATGGTTGTATACTTATTGATTATTTATGAAATGCCTTAGAGCTGTGTGTATTAAAATCGAATTCACTATTGTAAAGCTACGTTCACACATGAGAGCTGAGACCTGAGACTCAGGCAATCATTCAATCAAACGGCAAGATTACAGTTTTCGTCGTCCACGTAGTCTGAACAGTCCTGAGACATGCCTGAGACCTACTAGCTTCTTCCGTTGTTGTTTGTGCGGGGCGACCAGGGGGAGGCTCACCACGTTTGCTGAGAGATAGTGTGAACGGTCCTGAGACAAGCTTCTCTCAAGTTTCTGAGAGAAGCCTGTGAGACAAACTCCACGATCCTTGTCTCAAGTGTGAACAACCCTGAGACCTTCAACTGAGACAACGACTATGTCTCAGAAAAAGTTGTACACGTTTCAACTTTTCTGAGACTTCCCTGTTATCAACATCCAACTGGATTGTGTATTCGATGTTCTTTTATTTTGTACACATATACGCGGAATATTGCTTTGTGCTCATGTGTTTCTGTTGGTTGCACAAGTCAATTCAGTCTAAACTAGTGATTCATTTGATGACATTTACGATATTAATTATACTTGTAAATATTGTCATGTTTTGCTTCTTTCAGAAATCTGAATTTACGATGAATCAGACAGAAACATAATGAGGCACGTACAGGCTACTTTAACTTGATTGATGAAATTAGTTTTGAGCTTTATCATGGTGGCCATGTTTTTTTACTACCAAAAGCGGGACACCAAATAGTCAGTAGTAGAAAACCATGAAAAACAGCGGGCTTGCATCTACATGTTCGTAAAGATACGCAATAGTCAACTTAATGTCAATGCGTTGAATCACGACGCGCATAAAATTTCAACAAGCAGGGATCTTTTAAATAGGATTTCTTCGGTTGGTTCATTCCCACATGCATGCCGAATGAAACCAGAGTTGTCAATTCAGTTTTTCAAGAAACTCATTTAACCGAGCTTGCCGGAAATTAACCAAGTTAAGTTTAACTTGGTATACTGAGTTTTATAACTCAGCAAAATATTCCAGCAATACTCGGTTAAATCAGTTACAAAGGAAAATACACAAGTAGGCCGAAAGTCAAGATTGGGCAAAAACTTGTATTGGGTCTACCCCAAACTTGGTTCAAAACCGAAAACCCAAGTTTCAATAATTGAGTAGAATCAAGTAAACGAAGTACACTGTATGTATTTTGTGCTGCCATGAAGATTCTTCTATAGGCCAAAATCCCAATTGGGTCCATGAGAAATGTGGTATTAGTGTGAAACGATTTTTTATTGCAATAACTGTAATTAGTAGCCTAAGTACGTGTATCACGTTATAAAGCTTTCCTTTATTTTAACCTACACTGATATACTTACTGACTAAAGATTTTTGATTTAATTATGATTGAACTGCGCATTGCTCATAACACAGCAATTGCTTTCATTTTATCAATCAGAAATACAAACAGACTTGATAAATGGCATCTGCGTAGTCAGTGCATGGTTGAGCATGTTTAGAATACGAAACTGGAATTAATTCATTTTTGTATAAATAAAGTTTAAGGGTGTGAAGATAACTGCGAAGATATCCATGTAAGATACATGAAAAATGTAAAAATTTAATGTGCAGCAAAATACATGTAAGCTTGCAGCATATGCAATATGTACGAACTTTTAATGCGTGGCATTGTCAAACCCAAAGTGAAACATCCATTCATCACTAGTATTTGATTTTTGAAGTATTCCTTGAATCGAGTGAAACTTTGATTAAAAAATCAGAACTTTATGATCTTATCACGCCTCAAATCAAAATATCAATTTTATAACTTTATTTGTGTAGGTCGTATATGCAGCAGACCCAAGTTTTGTATAGAAAAAAAATGTTTTGTATCACTTACCCAAGGACGACCCAAAACCCAAGGTCCAACCTTGCAAACCATTTGAAACTGATTATTATTTAGGTATATTTTATAAGCTCTTCAATCGAGAGTTTTTTCATCAAAGTTTGAAGGAAGAGGATGAGTCATTTCACCATCTAGGTACATGGCCCCAAGTAGAAAATTAAAAACATGAGATTTATTAGGTTCATGAGAGAAAGAGAGAAACGTTTATATATTTGCAAAGTAAATGGAAATCATAAATCTTAGGCACATACAAAGACAAATATAGAGAGAGCAAATATATGTACGACAAAGACATTTCAAAATTAGTACAATTAGCACTGGTGCACGGAAGCAGTCTAATAAAAATTAAATGTTGTCCAAGTGTAAGATTAAATGTAATGATCAGAAAATGTTGAAACACGAGTGTTAGGTCAGTCGGTCCAAGTGTTATTAACAGTTATTGCTGCAGCCGGGAAGAACGAATTCCTTCTCCTGGTAGCTTTACAAGGTGGTAAAACTATACCTTTCCTCAACATGGAGAGGTTGAGAGAGGTTGTTAGAAAGTAATATGACAGAGCTGATCTGAATTCGCCCGAGAGAGGGAAGTTAGAAGAACTTCTAGACTATGTCAAATTTAGGCTATTTTTGTGGTAGGCTATCTACTATTGATGAACATTTGAAGGAGGCATAGAGCCTAGGGAAAAGAAATACATGACGAGCATTCATAACTTTCATGAGCATTTCATACTTGTACTGAAATAATTTGACGAAAGGAACCAATCTAAATGAGTAGGCCTTCAAAAATAATTTGAGATTTAAGTTCAAAGGAAGTCAATTACCGTAAATACCCGCGTATCGGACGATACCATGTATAGGACGCGGTGGATATTTGACCCTAAAAACGATGGAAAAACTGTGTGCCTGTGTATAGGACGCATCCTAATTTTAGTCCTAAATTTCCATTAACTTTTATAAAAACGGTGACCACAAATCAGTCAAGGTGAACTCCATTCAATCGCTATGATCGTCATGTGTGCTGATTGCTGACTCACTCATCCTGTCAGTCAGCAGACTGTCTGGCCTATGTAGACTATCGTGGAAAGGATGGGTTTATTGTTCGAATCGACATTGATCATCAGTATTGCGAGTAATCCAAAATCAAGTTCTGTGCGTCAGAAAACAACAGTGCACTTCTCATATTGATAAATATTGTAAGTTTCAATTTTTTATAATAAATTTTTGATTTTATGATAAATGCATAATTTTTATAATAAAAATATCCATGGATAAGACGCACCTGGGTTTTTAGGTCAACTTCTTAAGAAATAAATGCGTCCTATACGCGGGTATTTACCAGTGGCGTCTTCTCCGTACCTGCGAGGCCTTCGGCGCATCCTCAAAAATTATTTACCAACATTTATAAAAATGAAGTGTCATCATTCATTTAAATTCTATAAGCTTCTCGTGATAGTTATCCACAGCTTTCCGTCTCAAAAGCAGACGCTCAATTTCAGAGTGAACAGTTTTGTAGCGCGTGCTCGAATCACAGCTGCTTTCTTCCAACAATTAGACACACACGCAAGTCGTGTGTTCAGACGGAGCATTGATGTTCAGACAGAGCGGAAGAGAGTTGTGTGCGTGTGAGGCAGTAAGCGCACACGCCCTCGCCAATATAGGCCTTCCCAATAGACATAATGCTTTGCCTTCTCCAATTTTTGCAATGAAATTCTACGCAATTCTTGATCGAGACGCAGTGCCTAAATATAGTAAAGGAAGCGCAACCCAATTGTTCCTAACTTCGCTTAATGTGAGAGAGGTCACTACGTCAACGGTAGCAGTTGGCTGACGTTCAGACAAGACTACGATCAGATGATTAGCGTTCTCCAATGAATGCACAATAATGCATCTGACTCGAATACCCAGATTCGGTAGAATTCCATAATTTGTTTTTACGTGTTTGATGTGACGCTATGTTTAGTACCGCAGATGAGATCATAACCACACCTTTCGTCCCAAGGGAATATACTGAAAAGATGACAGTCGTCAAGCAAGGTAGGCCAACATCTGATATAAAAATTGAAGGCACTGACAGAGAAAGAAACAAGAAATACACAAGACATTTCAATGCATCAAAATTTCAAACATGTGAGTGGCTGACCGGCCGTGAGAAACACAAGAAACTGTTGACCTTGCCTTCTTTTTTTCTTGAGAAAATGTGGTCTGGACAGAGAGGGGATATAGTGATCTCAGCTCCTTGAGAAAAGCGGCTAAGCGACATGAGCAATCACTTCTTATGTGCACTTTTACTTGATCTTAGAAAAGGTTCGGAAAATTGTTATTAAAAATTCAGCTTTTATGAAAATTAATGTTGCAACATAAAAAAGTCTAGTATAGAAATAGTATTCCAATGCCGAGTGAAGGCCTACGGTCAGGGAGCACGCGACGCCACTGGTATTTACGGTAAGCAAAAATTGTCAAAATTACTCATTATGTTAAAATAGCAATGCATTAAACAACCTACGTAAACGAGTTGATGACCTGTTTACGTGGAGTATTTTACGAATACCTATAGGCTTTCAGCGGCTTGCCCACGTCTATTCTTCATGACGATTTATGACAAAATGAATCATAAGTCTCAGCAAGCTCTCACATAGTCTGAACGGAACCTGAGAGTTAGCGCAACAAAAGGGTATTAATAGAAACATTTCTCAAGTTATCTGCGACCTGATGTCGATGGTGTGAACAGGTCTGAGACCTAGGTCTCAGCAGATCTCAGGTCATGTCTCAGCGAGTCTCAGCGTCGATAGTTCATTGAAGGAGAGGCTCAAAAAAATGAGGGGCAGCTTTTTTCCTGAGATCTTTCTCTCAAGTGTGAACGGGTTGGTCTCAGTCTGAGGTTTGATTTGAGGTCAACTCTCAGGTTCTTCTCTCATGTGTGAACGTAGCTTAAATTTGACACTTGAATGTCATTATCTTACTACCTACAAAACAGTAGCAAGTACCATACAACATTAATGCGATCTTTATTAACAAAAGGCCTTAAATCATGCGAAAAGCATACAAATAAATGCAAAAATATGCATCCTTCGTATTTGATTGGTATCGAGCGATTTACAGTGCAGAATCATGTGCATTTCCGAAAGAAAATCAGTCAGACGTGTAGCACAAGATTTATATCAGTTTAAGCGCAAAATATGGCTTATTGTCAATTTATGGTCTTTGATTTATAGACTTTACCGTGGCTGCGGCTAGCTACTGGATTTCCTTACTTCACCAATTTTCCATTTGCAATAATATACTACTGTGATTAGTTTTACATCAAAGTGCTCAAAGTCTTCTGCAATCCTTTGCTTGTATGAACTTTAGTGACAATTTGCGTAAAAGTTTAAATAGGTTATTCAATAGTTTATTTTGAATTCGTCCTGAATAACTTGGGCAGTCATTGCGGACAGCGATAACATGGAAAGTTGTAGACATCAGTATCTTGTTGCCAAAATTCCATTATTGTTTTCTGATCTGAAAATTGCGATAAAAATTAGAGAATCTTCTGATTGTTTGTTCATGAACATTGGTGCTTTCCCGGTCTCAGGATTTAAGCACAAGGACGATAAATGGAAGTTACATTTCCAGTCCCGCGTGAAATTCATAGAACTTCTTCTATAAGCCTGAGGTCATAGAAAGTCCTATCATCAAGTCGCTATATCTTGAAGAGTCCCTATCATCAAGCTATCTACGGAAATTTGGCAAAGCAATTCCAGTGGGCATTTCAAGACATGTTCTAGCGTTGATACTCGTTTGAAATAGGTTGTAGTTTCAAAGCGTAGTAGATATTGATTTTCTCAGAAAAATAGGGACACTTGTATTTGACTGCTTGTTTCCTTATGAGTGCTAAGGTGTCACTACATCTTTCAATAGCCATGTAAATGGCATGATTACTAGTTCTTTTTTTCTAGGTCTGGATCTTTTTACTAGGTCTTGTAGTTGATCGGCCTATTTGCTTATGATATTGAAGGGTTATCGGTTTAGCTGGCTAAGTAAATCGTACACAGAAAAAAGCTCAAGTATGCCTATATAAGTTTCTTATGATTCTATTCGAGATTCGATTCGATTCGCGAATCACGACCTGATTTGATTCGACTCAAAATTAGTCGATTCGCAGATCCCTAACATAAAGATAAGAAATTCCGGGCAAGAGGTCTGGCTGAAATGAACGGTCTCTTCACAGATGACTTCAGATTCTTTTCTTGCACACAAGAGATGAAGAGCTTGTGGATCGAAGGCGAGAGCGACCCGGTAGATCTGCACTTCGTATGAGGAGATTTGATAAATAGTTTGGAGCACGATTGTCAAGGTATTTGCAAACAATAGTCACCAGGCGCAGCTCAATCCTTGAAGAAAACTGATAGACACTGGATTTCTTTCAATACGGCCGATATGTGATCGGATCCTGAGAGATTGTACACCTCCAGTTGCGGAAGTTTTGCGCAAGCTAATTTGTGTGCGATTAGTTGGCCCCAAGACTGCAAATCAAATTATTACTGTGTATTTTGCAACGTATATCATAAAATCAAGAGTCAAAATATACAATCGAAAAAATGCATAGATCAAAAAGTACAGTATCTGAGATATTCTTAAGTCACAAATGAGGGCAAAAAACGTGTTAACAAATATACAACATGAATTTACATGAGTCATATGGTAAATAGGACAGTTGCTCGATGTTAGAGCCATGTAAATGAAATCCTTCTGCTATATCTTCTCTTCTGCATTCACGAACATTTACGATGAAAAAGTGAAATTTTCTATCAGAAGAATATTATTTATGTATTGAATGTAAGCACGGATGAAATTTGACAAGATGGAATGTGAAGCTAGAATACACCGTAGCCAACTTGTGAAAAGGAAAAATCAGCTTAAATCTCGCCGTGTCAGCCGCGTCGCTTGCCCGCATTGAAATGATAACCAACTCTTCAAATAATGACGGAGCTCTAGATAATAGAAATCAAGCTATTTAGGACCATATTATTTAATTTTTCAATAATAAATAAGAAATCATATATACAATGCATCCATGATCCATTCTGATATTCTGATATTCTGATATCCAATTGCTATTCCAATACCTAGTGTCAGCTGTAGAAACCTAAATTCTTGCACTCCTCAGATGTCCGCTTACTTCATAGGTGATGTGTAATCGTCATCACTCAAGTGGTAGAAATGTTCACCGGTTTTGCTCATAATGAAGCTCTCTGAGTCCATGCGAAAGCGCTTCATTTGAAACTCTTCCATCTGGGGACGAACAATTGAACGGAGACGTTGGCCAATCGAGCCATGACTCTTCAGTAGAAGAAACAGTATGTATCCTGGTATAATCAGGGTTTCTATTGCCTCTAAAGTCCAGCCAGCACCAATCCAGTATGCAGGATAGAAATATACTTCTCCTGTACTTCCGCGACGAAATGAGAGGGATTTGTAGGCATAAATGCTGGTCACTATAATGATCAGTAGCACGACAGGAGTGATCACTCCCCAAATAGGTAGAAGGAGTCGCAGAGCTCCGACTTTGAGACGATACATCCTTTCCACAGCAGCAATGTATTTTCTTCCACCAAATATATACATGAGAGCCAAACATTGCAACAATGCTCCAATAAACTGAGTTCTATTGCCATTGTAGAATTCAATAAGTTGAATGTGGTACATTCCATTTCCAAGCATATATGCAGGTGTGACTATAATTCCAAAAATGCATAAGGACAATGTTATTGTAAGCCTAACATTGCATCTCTTGTCCTTCAAATTGGGGAATATGTCGCCGATAATCGAGAAAAAAGACTCCATTGTCATCAATACGGAGCTCATTCCAAGAAATACGAGCATCACAAAGAATATCACCGACCAAACTTGAGCGTAAGGCATATTCATCAACGCTAAAGGATAAGTCACGAAAGCCAGGCCAACGCCAGACTCTGCCACTTTGGAAACTTCAACTCCAGTTTCAGATGACATGTAGCCCAAAGTCATAAAGATAACACAACCAGCCAAAAGACTAGTTGCAGAATTTATGCCAGCCACGAATAAACAATCAATGTATGATCTTTTTCGATAGCGATTATGGCTTGAGAGAGAGATTGTTAGTCCTGCTCCTACAGATAAGGAAAAGAAGACTTGCTTCCCAGCGTCTGCCCACACTTGAGGCCTTGACAGATGTGACCATTCTGGAGTAAACAAGTAACGCAATCCTTTGCTTGCTCCTTCCATCGTAGACACGTATCCCAACAAGCTGAATAACATTACGTATGGAATGAGGGTCATCGGATACATTATTTTCCCACTCAACTTAATTCCACGGTGTAGGCTGATGAACAATACAAGCCAAATCCCAAGGCAACACAAATATAATTGCCACTGAAAGCCTCCAGCCTCATCCATCCCATCTGTGAGACCCACCACCCTGCGTTCCCAAAATTCAGTTGTACTTGAGACTCCTGTAGAGAGATTTGCTGAAAAATTGGATACACAAAGATGAGAATTCCATGAATTGTTGCACGAGCTCCATGGAAGTGGACTATTGAAAGACAAGATGCTGTAGTACACAGACCATCCAATCACTGTTATGTACGCACAGAAACCAACGACATGAAACATCAATTGGAATATTCCAACTCCTTTCGCAATTGGGCAAATGTTCCAACCATCTATAGCTGCTCTTGACATGAGCTGTCCAACAGTCACTTCAAGGAATTGCAAAGGTATTGCTAATAAGATTAAGGTGATGAAGTAGGGAATCAAAAACGTTCCCCCGCCATTTCTATAGCAAAGAAAGGGAAAGCGCCAAACATTTCCAAGACCGACAGCGCTTCCTACCATCGAGATGAGAAAGTCGAAGGAACTTGACCAAGATTGACGAGGGCTGTCAGATTCGTTCTCCTCATCGCCGGGTTCACTGATTACCTGAGTAGCTCTTGTACCAGTAAAAGTCGGTGATGACTTACGAACCATTATCTACAAAGAAAAAGATTTTCTGAAATTCAGTGTGAGATGGTGGTTATATTACAAGTCAAATAAAACTTCTTTAGAGAGTAATTGCATTGACTTTACTGGTTTCATTACGAGACATAAATATCAAGGTCAAATTTATCTATCCAACATCAAGAGTTAGCCTATTCATATGGCGATGTTAAAAAATTGCAAATGTATTTTGATAAACGCTGCTTTTGAACACGTTGTTTGTCATTAAAAAGGAGATCGCTGTTGTGGATATTCTGATGTTGATCCTGATGTCCGGTAAATTATAAACTATAATTGATTGATTTGGATCTAAAAAATTTTGCTGGGTGCTGACTTTTTAGTAACAAAGATGTGACAAACGATGCCACTTGTTGAAATGCCTTTCGCCGATTCTTTTCGGGTAACATATCGGGACGCGAACAATAAAA
>CAJQUW010007046.1:0-98396 GCA_907163375.1 Prostheceraeus crozeri | reverse complement strand
AGAGCACTAATCACTCCACCCATTGGGACGAACTTGGGCTGTGATTAGTCATGTTCCGGAACTCCCTCTCCAAGCCACAAAGGCAGAAATCTCTTTGACAAGAATAAGCATTTACTTGAAAACACATGGACATTCATGTGAATTCATACCTGTACAAAGTCAGCTAATTGCTACAATTGAAACATTGATTTCATTTTCAAACTGTTCATTGAAGCAGACGGATTGATTCGTACAACTTCGATTCCCAAATGCAATCACATCCCCTTTAATGATAACAAATGAATTTTTCACGAATTATTCAAGGCGGTCTCTTTAATGCATTAAATAACACATCTCATCCCTGTCTATCTGCAATTCAGGCCGGCCTTCCGACTGTCATTATCCATTAGAATTATTCGATAGACAAATCCATGTGCAGGAGAATGTAACTAACTTTCGTGGAACCGGCAGCTTGCAATGAGAATAATAGTTGTTGAAGGAAATGAGCCGTAACTGCCATTACCCTGAATCCAAAATCTGTTCACTCGTCGATGGGAAGAAAATGTTGTCGAATTAGAAGGAATTATGAGGATTGGCAGAAAGTATGCACTCTAATCATAACGTTCGAATTTGCATGAGATTTTTTGAAACTGTCCACATGTTGTTGCGAAGTGCATCTCGGTTTGGAGGAGGGACCTCCTCGACCCCATTCTTGAATGAAATTGCCATGAAATAAATGAAAATCACAGAGCCACCTTGTATATATGCATTATGCATGTGCGAATGTATCTGCTAAAAACCTGCTAAGGTTAGCTAAAACCATGCAAATCGCATTCACTAATCTACCAAAGACATTTCAGGCATATCGTGACTAAAATCTGGAAATCATACAGTACTGTTGTATAAAGGAGAGGTAGCATGTGAGACGTCTTTTTACGTGGAAACTTAATAGTCTGATGCGCTAGCGTTTCTCGATGAAAAGTGGTCGGTTTGTTGGTGCACATTTGTAAATCATGCACATTGATGAAAACGCCCCACACGTAGAATGCTCGGCACTTCGTCTGCTCTTTATCTAGCGTACTCGGAACTAAATGAATGAATAGAGTGGACAGTTGCAAAAGCCGTCATGAAGAATACTCAGGCTGACTGGTATTGCACACAAGATACAGAGGTCAATGGTAGCAACGTCGCAATTTCACACATGAACAGTGACGTCAAAATGAAATACGGTTCTACCTGGTCAGATACGATCAAAGAGAAACACCTTTTAATCCAATTGGACGCAGATTGAAGTTTTTGATACAAATGTAATGTTCTATATATTTTCTGATTTAGCGAAAAGAACTCCACCCAGATTCATAATTTTTAGCATGGAATATCTGCAGGTTATTATTCTATAGTGTTCATGCACCCCTTTCTATGAAACCAAACACATTCACATTTGGCAGACACAAGAATTTTGAGCAACTCAATCCACATTTAGCCACATTCTCGCATACATTGCCGATCAGACACATGAAAATAACACATGCACATCATATGAAATGACCTGAAGACATTCCATGTCAAAAATTATGGCTCTGGACTCAGTATTTTTCACTTATTAAATGAAAACATAAAAAACTTTATTATAGCCAAAAACTGCTAATCTGTGTCCCATTGGATTAGCATGTGTTTTCCTTTGATCGTGTCTGACATGAAGAGGAACCAGGTAGAACTCGGCAGACCCGTAGATTCGTAGTAGCCGTAGAGTGCATCTGTGAAAGTCTCATTTGTTCTGGTTTCCGGACTATTAAACATTCAATTCAATTGTAAAACGAAGATCAAAAGTTACAGACATTATCGAGGATCAGTCATTCTTTGTGCAGACACAGCCAGGCTTTCAGCTTTTCCACTCTATTACAGGTGAGACATTTTGTATACATATCCATTTACAATATGTATCAAGCTATTGCATTCAATTAATCTTTTATCTACATGCATGCAGTGGAGGGCGCAGCTAATCGATCCCGCTCGATCAATCGTGCGACGGAATCAATCGCACGATTCTTGAATGACCAGGAATCGCGCGATTTTTTGCTTGACTTCTCCATGAAATCTGCTTGATGAGGAAAAAATTAGGATGTTTTCCGATTCTGTCGTTCAATATTTGAAATAATTGCATAGAATGGAAGTGCGACACATACGTGCAGCATTTATGTACAAGTGCTCGAACCGCAGGTCAAGCATAGTGAGGATAAGACATAGTTGCCGTGTGACTAGACATTTTCGTTGCCATTACAGAGCAAATCTCTATGGGAATCCTGTAGAAATTCCCATACATTGCAGGAATGCATCATTCTGTGCAACAGCATTAAACGAGATCGATTTGCACACAATTAACGCGCTCATGCACGCTGTCAAATAGCATAAGGAGGTCCTTTCGATTTTGAATCCCCGTATTAAAAGCACGTAAAGTTATTGATAAGAATTAATGCTTGATTTACATATAATATGCACGCTACGAACTTAAACCGCTATGATGTGATATAAAGTGAGATAAGCAATGGGAGAGTAGTAGTTCGTAGTAAGTTCAGTAGATTCTTATAATGGATTCTGAAGACCAGGTGTTCCTTGTTTACGATTTTCTCGGTGTTCTGATTTGCAATGCTGCACTCTCATATATTACAAACAGAGCATTGTATTAAATCACCGGCAATAATAATACATAATCGGTAGGAATAAATTTAATGTCTAAATATGCTTAGCGTCTGATAGTCTCAATTTCATTGGAAGTTATCAGATTTATAATGAAACTAATGATCTAGAAAATGAAGAAAATATGTCACCCAGAGTACCAGACTAATTTTAGTCCTCTAATAACTAAATTTGAGAAAATCTCAAAATATTCAGAATCGCACGATTCGGAATCGCGCCCACCACTGCATGTATAGCTGATATGACTTAATAAGACAGAAGTATAAACGATTCAAATAAATTGGGACGCACAAGATAATGATGAATCAATAAAAATGAATTGCTAATTTATTCATGTAAATTCTTGGCGTGACACATTCATTTCATTTTATTACATACGTGTATCTGAGGGATTGCCTCTCCTCCTCTCTTTCGCATTTCAGAAATCATCTGCATAAGCGAAATGTTTGCCACTCTTAGGTGAATGTTAGGTGTGTCTTGCTAATGTTATGCTTGTGCTGGCAATTTGCAAATAAGCACCTCCCGATATTCGGTTGTTGTGCTCTGAATTTCAATATTAATGCAATTATCTGGCGTTCTGAGTTGTTATCAAAGCAATCTTTTTCTTGACAGGTTTAATTGCGATGATTTCAAAATTTTGTCTCCTTTGTATTCTGGAAAACGGAGTGCCTGGAGTGTTAATAATGTACTCCACCTTTTTTTCCTCCTTTTATTGTTCTTATCTAACTTTCTAATTAACGCTGAATTGTATTCATTCGATTCTCTTAAATATAGATAGCATATCGAAATAGTTTACCTCTGATGATATCCATCGTTCTGTCGGACGAAAATTCAGGAAATAAAGCATAGCACGCTGAGAACACTTCTGTTTTGAAATGAACTGCCCAGCGTGCAGTGCTTCCATTTATAAAAGAATCCGTGACTACTATGGCAATGTGGTATTACATCTACTGAGGAAAATTGTGAAAACAAATGTCAGCATTACAAGAACAAGGCAACATCTCTTCTTTAATCATCGGTGCAAAGAGGAAAATCTGATTCCAACGAGTCTTAAAGTAAGACCGTGCATCAATAAACCATGTGGCTATCGCTTGGCAAAGAAGCAATCGAGGCAATGGTTAAAATTGAGAATATGTGATAATCACAAGTCGATCCAGCATCATCAACGTTCATTGGCTATTGAAGTGAAATTGGAGGCAAGAATTTCCTTGGAGGATATTGAACTTGCTAAATCTCTTGCGGACTGCATTTCAGCACGAAAGGCCATAAGCCAACGAGAAAAGCATGTTGACAAACTGCAAAAACTACGTAAACAAACAAATCAGATGCATTCTGTCGACAAGTCATCTTGGGTAAAGAATATCTCATCCTGACAACTCAATGAAACGGAAGTAAATGTATTGAGTAAGGGCTTAGATTTTCTATTGCCCCGTCAAAAATTGATAAAGCTGAAATCATTGCTGCTACTGAGTCCAGTATAACTCAGTTACCTGAGGAAGAAAAGATGATGGTATGGTGTGGGTTGACAAAGGTTCTTCGAAATCCTGTCAGTCCAAATGGCAATCTTACGGTAGAAGGAAGGTTGGCAATCAAAGATCTAAAAAGAGACGATTCCATTATGATTGGTCCTGCTGATAAGGGGAATTGTGTTGTCGTTATGAACCGTTCTGATTATTTACAGAAGATGGATACTATGCTTTCAGACTCTTCAACATACCAAATGATCAAGAAAGATCCTACGGCAAAGACAGAGAGAGACATGAATCGAATTCTACTCCGATTAAAGAGAGAGGGCAAATTCAATGATCGGCAATATTATCAAATCAGAAATACTGATGCAAGTATTTCCCCAATTTATGGTTTGGTCAAGATTCACAAGTTGGACTATCCTTTGAGAACAATAGTCTCCTTTTGTGGATCAGTGACATACAATTTGGCGAAACTGATTGCTTCTATTATTTCTCCACTGGTTGGAAAATCAGAAACCAATGTCAGAAATGGTGGTGAATTTTGTAATTTCCTGAAATCCGCACATATTCCAGAGGACTTTGAGATGGTATCGTGTGATGTAATTTCTTTGTTCACAGAAGTTCCGAGAGAATTGGCCGTTTCTGTGACAAAACAAAAACTTGAGATGGACCAAAGCCTGTCTGAATGCACCTGTTTGACAGTGGATAACATCATTGAGCTGTTATCGTTTTGCCTGGAGGCTACTCAATTTTCTTTTAATGGCAACTTTGATCGCCAAGTACAATCCGTTTCATAAAAAGTGGATCATCCTAAAATTTGACTAAATAAAACATAAGTATGATACAGAAAGCATTTTTCATGTTATTTCATGTCCCTAATATATTTAAATGTCCTTATATAATCTAATAAGCTATGATACAGTAACGGTTCATAAGAAGCTAATATTTTGTGGCCCTACCCTTATTGTCAATGACATTACCAATTCGTCTAGACATTGATTCGATGATATCGCTGATTTTTGACTGATCTAACTTTCTCCACTCTCTTTTTAACAGTGACGTAAGTTGTGATACACCATCTGTAGGTAGCAGTGAACGACGAACGTTACGTTTTAGAATACTCCATACATTTTCTATGGGATTCAGATCAGGAGAAAGAGCTGGCCAAGATAATGTCCTAAGCCCTAATTGAGACTTGCATAAGTTGACTCTACTACTCCTGTGACACGTAGCATTATCATCCATAAATAACCAAGTCGATGGATCACCAAGTTGATCTGTCATTTGGCCAATGTTCATTCGTAAAACATTCACACAGCGTTCAGAATTCATGGTTCCTTGCTGTATGTGAAGTTCAGAGCGGTCATTGGTCCAAATGCCAGCTGACACTTTGCCTTTGTGAATGCGATCTCGTTATTGTTCATTTGTGCTTTGTATTGTTTTCAACCGGTGAGAGATAGATTTCTAGCTGAAAGCAATCAGGAGTGCTGCCAACACCACCGCAACGAAGTCAGGAAGCTATGGAACATGAAGTCCATTTAATCACATGTAGCAGTTACATCATTGTTGATGAATAATGGTGCTATACTGGCTCTGATAGACCAATTTTCTTTATTTTTGTTTTGCTTGATAGCTTTTGGCTTGTAGAACAACATATTACATAACAAAGGAAACAAATGTACTTTTATAAGAGTGAGGTATGATTTCGTGTAACATTGCTAAATGAAGATCAAATTATCTACTACTTTTTCATCTATAACAGGAAAACAACTCAATATTCATGCTTGAAATTTCCAAGAATGATATTAGTAAGCACAACTGACATATCTTCCAAATTTCAGAGAAATTCGTTCAAGTTTGGCGGAGTTAGACAAAGTTGGAGTTAAGGCGATGTTTAAGGGTGATCCATTTTTTATGAAACCATCTGTATTTGGCTGTGCCATGGGATCTCCTGTGTCTCCTATAATGGCAAATTTGACTATGGAGAGCGTTGAGGAACGCATATTATCTAACGCCAATTTCAGTGTTCTCTATTGGAAACCTTTTGTCGATGACACTTGGGTGGTGCTGCCTAAAGACAAGTTAGATACCTTCATGGAGTTCATCAATAAAGTCGAACCGTCTATTCAGTTTACCATGGAGAAAGAAGACGGAGAACGGAAACTACCATTCCTTGATGTTGAGATGCAGAGAAGGTTGGATGGTGGCATCAATTATAAAGTCTACAGGAAATTAACTCACACCAACAAATATCTCAACTTCCAATCACATCATCCTCCTGCACGCAAACGGTCAGTGGTAAGAAGTCTGATGGATCGAGTCCAAACTCATTGCTCTGATCCACAGGACTCAGAAGTAGAAGCCCATCTGGTCGGGGACGCGCTGAAAGCTAATGGATATCCTCACAATTTCATCAAGTCAAATGGTGGATGTGGTCGTGCTGGTGAGACAAAGACTGAGTGGAAATCTTCATGTTCTCTGCCCTATGTTTGTGGAGTCACCGACAAAGTAGTAAGAGTCTTGAGAGGCTGCAATGTCAGCGTTCATTACCGTCCAGCTATCAGACTCTCAGATATCCTGCCCATTATCAAAGATCGGCCCCCTAAAGACAAGCGCAAAGGTGTGGTCTACAGACTGAACTGTAAGGACTGCGAAAAATGTTATGTGGGTCAAACGGGAAATGCACTTTCTACTCGCGTGAAACAGCACCGCTCCGCGTACAATCTTTGTCAGCCTGAGAAATCTGCCATTGCTGAACACGCAATCGATCAAGGTCATTGCAACGGTAAAAAAATCAACGGTTTTTAAGCTCTTAAGTGCAAGTACAACTATGAAACAGTCTTTCGATGTTCATATTTTTATTTGTCTGCATTAGAAGCGGTCATGTACAAGCAAATAATGTTGTACAAAATTGCCTGCTATTACGGAAAGTCCAAAATTAAAAGTCATGTCACACTTCGTTTCCATCGAGTTACTTGTTATATTCTTGACATTACTGTGTCACTTTATCCAGGCCTTGTTCAAGTCCTTTCATAAATCGTCATGGAGTCTGCTTATATTGGAAAACACGTGTTAAAGTCAACTGGTGCGAAGCTCAACGATTCTGAGGCAAGGTCGATGGAGAATTGGTAACTCGTCAGAATGCTCAATTACAAGGATCTTACATGCAGTTGGAAACCATTTCTTCATCGGATTGACTGACCTCAGTGAAAGAGGAACGAATCCCCGTGGTTGGAGATGGACGAGTGGCCGTACTACACCATGTTCATGCTATTTGGCATGAGGTCGTGTTAAACCAGGGAATTTCAAGTTTCAAGATTGTGTAATCAAGATCAAATATGATTTCGTACATGGAGACTTGTCAAGGCAAGACTCAGATCCACGTTGGTGGCCGATTCCTATGTGTCAACCACGGCAAGGATTGCATCCCACTTGGCAGACTCAACGATCGCATCAATACCGACAGGTTCCAGCTGTTGCATTTTCCGACCCAGATGATTATGCAGGCAACGGAGGATGCACACGAGACGTTCTGAATATGAAGAACGTCAAGGACTGCTCAGTCCAATGGTCAGAAGAAGAATATGATTGGTGCGCTGGTTTCTACTTTCATGCACGCTCTGAATTGTGCAAGCTGATGTTGTACAGTACTGATCAAAGTGCGAGCATCGGAAATACTGATGGATGGAAGAAATTTGTGAAGATGCAAGTGAGTCGAATTCGTCAAGGTTCTAACATCGTTTTTACAAAAATGTTATAGCTATTGAGTAAATATATTAGGTAGAGCAACAGTTTAGTATTAATTAAATCCCTACTGTCCAATTTCCATGCAGTTTCGATTGTAATTGTAGATATTTCAACTCATTGGACTTCATCGGCTAGAAATAAAGGGTTGAAATTATCACGGCGTCAGGTAATCACAATAAGTACAGAATGATTCTAATATCAATTGATGCATAGCTTTTAGATGAAATAATATAGTTCATTAAGTCTATCGTATATAACTTTGATCATACTAGTGTTCTAGCTTTAGTAGCAGATGCAGCAAAAACCAGAATCTGTCAGGATTAATGAGAACTGTAACAATGGTTGTTGATATCAATCATAGTTCTTTTAGCACACATGCGATTATTGTTGAAATGTACGTGTAAGATTCAGGATCTCAGTAGGCATTTGTCAGAAAAGCTTTTTTGTAGTACGTTTTATTTAGCTAAGCCATTTTTCATTAATGCCAGTGTGAGTTTATCATCTTTATTCTCTCACGTACTTACTCCATCCTCTACCATCACCCATATCCAAGCTCTGATCAGCGTAGAGAACTAGTTGACACAAACCTTTCTCGTCATGGTGGTAGAAGGCCACACACCATTGATGCTTCTCTGAAGAACATTCTTTGGCGCAATCCGTTGACTTTTTAACTCCTTCAATTCTCTGCGCGCATCCTCCGCTTCCAGCATATTCATCTTCGTTAGCAAATACAGCGACTGGGACTTTCTTGAAATAATTTATGCGGTCAATAGTTGATTGTGTTCCAACTCGAGGTTGACATACAACATTAAAAGTAGCAGCACCGTGAATATCCCAAAGAAAGTATTTTTCATCAAAGACTACGAAATCCTGTTGAGGAGTATCGGGCTCTGGAATCCACCAGTTCAGCAAGCGGGAGTTCGGTTCAGTCGCTCCATTCGTCCATTGCCATCCTGATTTGTTCCACCATCTTTCATGAAGAAGATCTGTTAACCCGATGAGGAAAGGTCGCGCTGCCAGGGGTTTGCCATTCAAGAGGACAACATTATGACCATGAACCAATTCTCCGTTGATTTCAGCACAGAAGGCCCTGGAGTCGCACCAATTGAGTCTGACGGTCTTCGTCCAATAGAGACAGACTCCGTACTGCATTTGGAAAGGCAAAGGGCAGCAGCGCACCAGTTCGTGAGTCATGAAGTGCAAAATGGGCGACCAGAAGAGAGCGGAGATGAGTTGTTGCAGAGGAGACATGGTGACGATGATGCGAAGTCCAGGTGATAAAATGATAATTTCGTGTGAGGTAGCTGAGTTTTGTGACTGTTATTATTTGATATAAAAGATCCCAGGACGAACACACCAGATGCTTTTATTAAATATTTGGCAAATACTTGACAACATTTTGCTGAACTTCCATTAAAATTTTATCAAATATTTATCTAACTTAGCTGATGATTAGCCATTTTTTATCAAGTAACAAGCAATTTGATAAAATTCTAATAAAATGTCTCAAATTTCTTACAAAGAAAAAATTTCTCTCTGATATTATTTTACATAACACTTACGTGAATTCCCAACAAAAAAACATTCTAAAAATGTTAAGAAAATGTCGTGGATTTGCTATAAAAACGTTCCAAAACTGTTTTGTTAAAATGACAATACATGAGAATATTAGGAAAATGTTATCTTAAAACATTTTTAAATGTTTTCTAGACATTGCCCCAATATTTTGCCACAACATATATAGTAGATAAACTGTAGTTTTATAAATAAAATGTGAGCCTCCTGCGAATCCACTTTATGGATCAAGATGAGACTAAGTTTAACAATGTGTATATACATTGCATTATAATTATAGCATGCATAATTTATACATCATAAAACTTGTGGGTTTGATCTTGACGCATAAAGTGGTCTCGCAGAATGTTCACATTCTATTGATAAAATTACAGTTAACCTACCTTACGCTGTAGTAGAATATTGATGAAATTTACTGTTGATATTAACCCTCAACGGTACAAGCGTGGACAAAATGTACACATTCAAAATTCAGACTGCAATTTTGCTTTATGTATTTAAAATTCAATGGTTCTTTTTCATGCCAGCCTAGCTACGTGACACGACTTGCTCGTGAGCGATTTTCATTGATATATGATGTTTCAACTTTTCGCAAAATCAAAATAACCTTTACTCGTACAAACGTGTACAAATTGTCACGTTATTGAATTGGTGCAAGGTTTGAATTAAAGCCTTGATTGACGATGTCGTCAATTACAAATGCGGATACTTGACTGTAGATATCCATGCTCAACATCTCTCCATAACTCGATGCCGCTAGTGATGCTATGTCTAGTAGAATGCTTGCCAGCACGTGGTTGGCTCTTGCACGTGATTGGCCACGCTTATTTCAAATCTTTAGTTATTCTGCTCATTCTGCTTTAGTACTTTCCTGACATAGCGCCGTTGGAGTGATGCGTCGACAACGTCGAATGACCTTTATTGAGGCCTGTCAACAATTAGGATTGAACGACAATGATGATTATGCAACAGAATCGTCCGATGACGACATGCTGGTGGATCCAACGAATGACGGTGACCATGAGGATCTCGACCCACAGTTTTCTGGCATTGACCAGAACATCAGTGGCCACGACGTAGACGACGAGGGAGATGTCGATGTATTTCAAGAATTTTCTGACGATGATGGCAGCACAGATGATGAGGCTGCTTCGACTATTGAAGAAGCTGGAGGTGTGACCTATTCCCATAAGCCGATTCCTCCACATCGAATAGTAAGAAACATTTTGACTGAGCGACCGCGATCCTTGTGTAATCCGACGAATGAGAGACAGGCTTTTCTATTGTTCTACGACGAAGACATTTATCAGACACGTTTTACGCTACACTAACAGGAAAACTTCTGACATTCGACGTGACTTTTCTCAGACACATTCGAAACCGGCTCCATCATACATGTCAGATTATAGCTTCTCTGAATTTTTAGCATGTTTCGTTGTCCTAATTAGAGCCGGTGTCGACAGGGACAATATGACTGCATTGCAAGATCTCTGGTCCTCAAATGATAGCCGACCCTTCTTCAGAGGAGCAATAGGCTACCAACGTTTCAAGTTTTTCTTGCGTGTTATTCGATTCGACAATTTCCGTGATCGTGAAGTGCGAAAGAGAGAAGACAAGATTGCTGCTATTCGCGAAGTTTGGACAATGTTTCAACGAAACTTATTGAGATTCTACGTGCCAGACAGTACAATTACGATAGACGAACAGCTCCTTGGATATCGTGGTCGGGCATCTGGTCGTACGTTTATGCCAAGCAAACCCCGAAAATACGGCGTCAAGATTTTCTGGACGTGCGAAGCGTCCACTGGATTTGCCTTGACTGCTTCCATTTACACTGGAAAAGAGACTGGTGGGACTGTGCACCGAAATCTTGCAACGGATGTGGTCTTGGAATTGTCTGCTCCATTCTTTGGCAGTGGTCGTGAGATAGTTACTGATCGATACTTCACCTCACATGATCTTGCCATCAAACTTTCAGCAAATAAATTGACTCTACTTGGAACACTGAAAGCAAACAGAAGAGAAGTTCCGCGCTGTTTGAAAGACGTGAAAGACAGAGAAGTGTTGTCCACAAAGGCCCTCTTTGATCACGAAAATATGATAACCATTTCATCCTTATGTACCAAAGAAACACAAAAATGTTCTCATGTTATCATCAGCTGACAATGATGTGAAAGTGTCAGACCGGCCGGATCAGAAACTTGAAATCATTCTTAGATACAATGATACAAAAGGAGGCGTCGACATTATGGATGCATGCATTGAGGAATACACTTCACGGCGGAAAACTTGTAGATGGCCATTACTGATCAACTTCAACATAATCGATGTCTGTTGGAACAACGCTTTTCTGATGATGACGAAAAATGGATACGGTCTCTCTCGGAAGCAATTCATGAGAAATTTGTCACATCAACTAGCAAAGCCCTTTGCGCAGAGATGTTAGACTGGCTGCAGAAGTTGCTGGATTTATTACATCGAGTGAGGCACCACGGAATGACGGCCAAGATCGGAGCGGCATCAATCGGCCATTGAGATGTCATGTGTGCAAGAAATGGACAAGGAGTAAGTGTGACACTTGCATGTTTCCCATCTGTCCACGACATCGGATGCAAGTCCGAAAAGATTTCTGTTTATCTTGCAATTGAATGATATGATTTCACAAAATTGTTTGTTCAATTTTTGTGGATGGTCAAAGCTAATTCAATGTCTTTGCTAAACGTGTGGTAGTTTTTCAAGGTAGTATAGTCGAGATTGAGGATTACATTGTTTTCAATTTAAAATTTGGCTAAGTGTGTGGAAACCACGATGAACCATGGAAGTTTACAATTTTTATTCAATTTGGCCTATTTGTCTTTTGTCAATTGGTCTAGATGCCTAATCAAAGATCGACCGCAAAAAGTGTCAGATGATAGGTATTTCATGTTTGGCAGGGGTAAGACTTATAAGAGATGCACTATTCACATATCGTAAAGGACTTGTTCATATAATTAAGCACAGAGATTTTGTGTACAAAGCGTACACGTTTGTACGTCTACGTGCGTAAAATTATGTGTACCGTTGAGGGTTAATTGAATATATTGTTGATCGAAATCATCCTGCTACGAAATGCTCCAAGGATTAACAGCAGAAAAACTCAATGCTGCTAAAACCAAAACATTCGGACGCAGTGGCAAAAAATCGCATAATTTAACGACTCACCTCATAAGCAGATGTCAGCCTGCAGAACCGTCGTAATTGTTCCTCTACCATCAATTGTGCTGGTTTGGTGGCATCAGTTCCCATTTATGATATCTCTTTGATAGACAATGATTGAGGTCTGAAATGCACAATAGAGTTTTTGATGCAAAAAGTATTGACGCACATAAGAGAAGGAATAGGCCATACAGAATATAACATAATTGAAAAATAGAAAGATGACACAGGTATTAATCGAGCTTCTATTACAAGAATGAACAAGGTGATAATTTAAACTTACTATCTTAGTATCTTTTATCATCCCAATAATTTACAACAGCACGAATTAATCCATGACACATTTTCCCATGGTGGACAACATGCCGGTTAAGCAGAAAATCCGATTTGATATTTAATGTTAAATAATTTCGTCATTAACTGAAATCAGTAGCAATGAAGTATCCTAAGATAGTTTGCACAAGTCCAAATTATACAGTGAAGCATTTGACCTCTACTCTATGACATTAAAAACGATCCACTTGACATAGAAAATCTCAATGGAAGTGGACGACTTTTATTTCATACTGCACTGACCTATGCATCAAATTTGTCATGCTAATATAAAGCAGCTGTCCATTGTCGATATCTTTGGCATAGTTGGTGCATTTCAAATTCGACCTTTTATCACTATCAAGCAATTCTTTCTGACTAAATTTTGAAGCAAAAATGTCGCAATCAGAGTTTGTAAAAGGAATGGCTGTTGGAATGCTACGATGTGGAAAGAATCGTAGGTTTGTTGGACGGAAGTTGGGTGTGTCACACTCCACTGTGAGCAGGTGGTGGAGTCGATGGAACAATGATGGAAATGTTAAAAGAAGGAAAGGATCAGGGAGACCGAGATTGACAAACAATGCTACCGATAGGAAGTTGGTCATCTCAACAAACCGCAATCGCTTTAAGAGTGTTCCTCGATTGGCCATCAGCTGGAAAGCTGCAACAGTAATTGCATGCAGTATACGAACAGTATATCGCCGTCTAGCAGAAGCAGGCCTGAGGTCATACCAACCTGCTGTAAAAATTCCTCTAAGTAAGTAATGCGAGAATTTCACACAATTGCATTGTTTCACTGCCAATTTTTTTCTCCGCAGGTCTCGAACACAAGCGAAAGCGTGTGGAATGGTGTGAGCAGCATCTGTCGTGGAGCACAGAGGAATGGCGTCAAGTGATGTGGACGGATGAATCCCGTTTCACTTTGGATTTTCACGATGGTCACATTAGAGTGCATCGAATGGTTGGTGAGAGGTATTCACCCTGTTGCATATCTGAGCATGACCACTATGGTGGTGGTAGCGTGATGATCTAGGCCCGTATCTGGTACGGAGGTCGAACTGTCGCAGTCATTGTGAATGGGAACTTGAACGGAGAGCGATATTTATCGAATATCATATCTCCAATCGTTATCCCAACGGTAAATGAACTCAACCTCATATTCCAGGATGACAACGCTCGACCACACAGAGCTCATTGTGTAACAACAGCGATAGTGAGATCTGGAATTCGCATCCTCCATTGGCCTTAACGCTCCCCCGACCTGTCTCCGATTGATCATGCTTGGGATGAACTTGGTCGGAAAATGAGAGATGCATATGATCATCCGCCATCAACACTGACAGCTCTTTCAGAGAGACTCATCGATCAATGGTCATTGCTGGATCAGGAACGGCTTGATCATCTTTGCGACTCGATGCCGATGAGACCTCAAAGTTGCATTTCAGTGCGGGGAGGACATACTCGGTACTAATGTCTCCCATTTATTCAAATATAATGTTTTATATAAAATTCTATCTTATAATTCATGAGTGTGAGTGGAATAAAGTTCATATATTTGAGTGGAGCATTATTTATGTCAGGCAGTATATTTAAAAACATTTAAAAAAACCACCAAAATTCCTATTTAAAGATGCCAACCCTGCATGTTGGCCTGACAAACGACGGTTTAGATATGCACGCAAGCTGCATTATCGACAGTATCAATCAGCGAATTAAAAGAAGATTCATTCTTTTTCTATACGACCAGCTGGTACAATGATGATAGTGTAGTACCAAAAAAGCCCTTTGTTCCTGATGTTTAGCAGGTCGACCACTTCACTTCAGTCATGTATCTTGGACAGTTTTCAATGCCCCACATTGGTGGACTACTTCTTAGTATCCCTTTATTTCTCAAGAATAGATTTGCAGTAGATTCAATGACGCATGGGACGACTTCTGTGCACACTGCTAAGCGGTGCGCGCTGTCATGGTGAGAATTGTCCATAGAATATGGATTTTCTCTCTATATTCGATGCTGATGAATTTCGGAGAAAGTTGACTTTCTTTTAATTTGATGCGGTTTGATGAGGGACTACACCACCATCATTGTACCGACCAGCTCCCAAATAAATCACCCACTGTAAGACAATCGCATGAGCTGCGGTTTCTATTCGAGAATCCGGATAACGCTTGCAATTTTTTTTAAATGGAGGAAATTAATGCCTATTTACCACCCCTACTTTTGGGAAATATGCTTCATCATCAAGGATCGAAGTCTCTATCTCCTATCAACGATCATGATAAATCACACGATTAATTCTTTAACTGAATGTACCTTTTATTTGGTAATTGCAGGACATTATAATTTGAATTGTTGGCTTAGAATCTGTTTTTTCAAGTCATCTGTTTATACACCTGATTTACAAGTACGATTTATTTGTTACTCACGTGTCTGAATAATAGTGACGCACCATATACGCTCCATCTGGACACTCATATGAACGGTAATAATCTTAAACATGCATATTATCTTCAATGAATAGAGAAAGCTGAATCGTCAGTCTTCACTTCGACGAGCTGAATCACACCCTCACACAAGAGGAATCCGTGAACTGACTGATAGACGTAGCGCGCAGCGAAGAAATGCTCGAAGTCGGGAGGCTCGCCATCATGAAGACATGATAATCCCTTCTCAGAACAGGTCAGAAATATAAATTAAATAATTGAAGAGGTTGGGATGCATTAGAATAAAGTCATGCTTTAGAAATAATTATGAAAACTGATTTCTCGTGAAACATGCTTGTGACATACTCGTGAAACATCGGAAAATGATAGCAACTCTCTGAGCACCTTATACGGACTTCTAAATATAGCACCCAATATAGAATTCTCGTTACGGGAATTCCTATCGTTTCCTGAGAACGATTAGAGCAAGTTCGAAGCGATTACTGCAGTTCGATAGGGTCTCAGAGTCGGTGAAATTTCACACGAATTAAACTGTTTCTTCGATTTGAGGCTTATATCGAGTAGTGTCTACAAGGATAATACACAAGATTCATGCAAGCAATATGGAAATAAAACATACAATTTCGAACACAAGATCTGATTGCCACATTCGCGCTGAAACTTATTTTCAAGCTCATTTGACCAAGCATCGAATCACAGGTCTTCAATGAGAGATATCAGTGAATCAATGACTATCGTGAAAATTTCTCAACGATTCTAGGTCATCGACTCTTGTCAATCAAAAGTTTAATGCTGTTGACAACACACTGCGTTTTGGATGGCATATCAGATCTTATCTGAAAAGATATGCATGTATTTAATCAATGTTTTGTTCTGACATTTAGGACAATTTGACTAATATTTCATCAATATTTAACAAAATTAATAAGTTTTTGTAATTTTATTATTTTGCTTAGAAAGTAGTGGCCTCTAACAAAATTAGCAAACATAGTAGGAATTTATCAAAATTTTTATTTTTTTACAAAATTAGCAAACAGCTAGCAAGTTTCTAACAAAATTATTCGGTTTGCTCGTCCCGAGATAATGCATTAAGTTAAGCTAAGTAGTTGCACCCATGAGATTCAAAATTCTAAGTATCAAATTTATTCATTTATGCAGAAGTGTCACATTATCATTATCAATTGTCACAAAATATAGAAATACAATTGACAATAAGTGAGAAGTAGTAAATTCCATAACAAAATGATGTTATAGTTGGGATGTTTTTAAACGAACTGTTTCGCCTTAACCTTATCCATACCGGGCTCTGAAGCGCATCGCCATCCCGGGGGGAGGGCAATTCGGCCCCCCTCCTTAACTTCCTAAATACTGCTCCGTTGTACATGAAATTTCAGACATAGAATATTCTGCGTGTGATCTTTCTAACGGTGGTATCTGTTTTTTCTAATTCGTCCATCTTGATGCTTTAAATGGCGATTTAAAATTTGAACTTCAAAATTAAGCGGATCTTTTTATGTTTTCTTCTCATCGACTGCAAACATAGATTCAGTGCTTTTAGTTCAATGACGTTAGTGACACATACAACTGATGATCAGGAGAATGATGCTATTTGATGCTATGAACTTGTTTGTCTACACATCATGAATCTAAATTCAAAATTTGAATATGTGACATTGCTTTTGTAGTGTAGCCTGTAGTATTGCCTAGATCTTGATTAAATTTTTGGATGCTAATTTTTAGATGACCCGCCCAAATCTTATAGTCATTTTATACCCTTTAAACATCATGAACAATCGGCCAGAATTTGAAATTTAAATTTGACACTAGCCAAAATTTAAAATTTAAATTTGAAACTTAAGCCAAAATTTGATTTTTTAGAAAATTTTGTTGTCACTGAATAATGTCACTATTAATGACACTGAATAAGCAGAAGTTTTCAAAACAATATAAACGAACCCTGTGCAAACGTAAATGTCGGACCGTGTTCGGGCCGACAACAGCAAAGTGCGACTCTTCGGCCATCTTGAGCAGTTTCAATTCAAATGAAGTTTCTATCGTAATTTATATTATCTGTGTTATGATATGAACTGCGAAAGATGTTTTAATATGAAATAAATGGAAATGTTTTTATAACCACGCATTTTTATGAATGTCGGCACAAGTGCTTCATAGTTCGTTCAATCGACTTTCGGCAGAACTTCGGCAACACGGAAAACGCAGCTGACTTCGGAACATAGCGATTAATCGCACTGTGACGGGAATCCTGTATTGGGTACTATATTTAGAAGTCCGTATAAGGCGCTCAGGTAGAAATGCCATCATTTTCCGATATTTCACGAGTATGCATGTACGATAGTCAGTTTTCATGATTATTTATAAAGCATGACTTCATTCTAATGCATCCCGACCACTGTAATTACCTAATATATATTTCTGACCTATTCTAAAAGGGGATTATCATGTCTTCATGATGGCGAGCCTCCCGAATTCGAACTTTGCAATGCATTTCTTCGCCTCGCGCTACCCCTATCAGTCAGTTCACGGATTCCTCATGCGGTGTGTGGGTGTGAATCAACTCGTCGAACAGCTGACGGTGCAGTTTTCTCTATTGATTGAAGATAGTATACATGTTGCCATCCTTTGTCAAAGATTATCACCGCGGATATATGAGTACCTAAATGGAGTGTATATGGTGCGTCAACAATATTTAGACATGTGAGTAGCAAATAAATCGTACTCGTAAATCAGGTGAATAAACCGCATCAATAGGTAATTTGTATAGTAACAGATTCTAAGTCAACCATTCTAATTGTCCTGAAGTTACAAAATAAAATGTGTATTTGATTAAAGAATTAATCGCGTGATTCATCAGGATCGTTGATAGGAGATAGAGACTTCGATCCATGATATTGAAGCATATTTCCTAAAAACAGGAGTGGTGAATAAAAATGAATGTCCTCCATCTGAAAAAATTCAATTCGCTGATTGATGTTTTTCGATGTTTGCGAGCAAGCCGTCTGTCGTTTTGTCAGGCCTATGTGTAATATAGTATAATTAGGCAGTGGGTTGTTTAATTAGGCCTATTGTACATGAAAAAGAGTTGAGGTAAATTGAAAGCATTCTTATAAGCAAACAAAAACTTAAAAGGAGAAAATTATGCCATAACACTGTAATTATTCATGCCACTTAATTTCCGTGTGTATGCTAATGTTTCAGTTTATAGTCTCACTGGAGGTTGACCATTGGTTGAAGAAAAACAGAATTTCACTCACAATTTGCGACCTTACATATTGAATAAAACTTCATGAAATGACACCTGACGTTTCATCGTTTGCCGACTGTGACAAAGTAATGTTTTGCGATTCTTTGTAACTGACTGATGTGATCGACAGTATTTTGTACTGTGTAAATAGATTGCAAGGCTATTATTATCACTGCCTCCGAAAGTAGTAATCCCATGCCAAAAGAAAGTGCGTTGCGGTGCAGCGATGAGTCATCCCCCCTCTGGAAGGAAGTGGCCAAGGATGTGATGGAAAATATCGGACCGAGAGGAGGAAACCGTTCCCTACCCCCCTGGAAGGAAGTGGCCAAGGATGTGCTGGAAGGGATCGAATCGAGAGGAGGAAACCTTTCCCTACCCCCATGTAATCCCATGCCAAAAGGAAGTGCCGTGCGGTGCAGCGATGAGTCATCCCCCCTCTGGAAGGAAGTGGCCAAGGATGTGATGGAAAAGATGGGTCCGAGAGGAGGAAGCCGTTCCCTACCCCTCCCCCTCTTGTGAGGCTTTGGTGCTTCTGGTGTTGGACGTTCACGTCTCCGGTGAAAAATGGGCAGGTGTTGGAGGTTTTAGGATGAGAAAGGACCTGTTTCTGGATGAAGGAGTGTCTGGATGGACAAACGGAGGATAGATTCGGATTCTACATTTTTTTCGGATTTTACATCGTTAAGGTTGTTTCCAGCTCAATCGAAAGAGAACGTGCTGACCCCCTTCCTCCTGTCAGACTTCCAACTTGGGTGGAAGTGATCGTAGATAGTCGTGCGATAGCTCATGTGAAAGCTAAGAGTGAGACAAGTGGAGTGGAAAGCATCATTTGTGTAAGTTTTTCTTGTTTTATAGAGAAGAGTGACTTGAAAATGTCACGAATCTCCGAAAACGACAGAGTTAGGAAAGTGGAGGTTTTGGGATGAAAAAGGCCTCTTTCGACCTGAAGGAGTGTCTGGATGGACAAACGGAGAGAGCAGATTCGGATTCTACGTGAAATTTTGGGTTAGGAAGGTTGTTTCCAGCTCAATCGGAAGAAAAAGTGCTGACCCCCCTCCTCCTGTCGGACTTCCAACTTGGGTGGAAGTGATCGTAGATAGTCGTGCCACAGCTCATGTGAAAGCTAAGAGTGAGACAAGTGGAGTGGAAAGCATCATTTGTGTAAGTTTTTCTTGTTTTATAGAGGAGAGTGACTTGAAAATGTCACGAATCTCCGAAAACGACAGAGTTAGGAAAGTGGAGGTTTTGGGATGAAAAAGGCCTCTTTCGACCTGAAGGAGTGTCTGGATGGACAAACGGAGAGAGCAGATTCGGATTCTACGTGAAATTTTGGGTTAGGAAGGTTGTTTCCAGCTCAATCGGAAGAAAAAGTGCTGACCCCCCTCCTCCTGTCGGACTTCCAACTTGGGTGGAAGTGATCGTAGATAGTCGTGCCACAGCTCATGTGAAAGCTAAGAGTGAGACAAGTGGAGTGGAAAGCATCATTTGTGTAAGTTTTTCTTGTTTTATAGAGGAGAGTGACTTGAAAATGTCACGAATCTCCGAAAACGACAGAGTTAGGAAAGTGGAGGTTTTGGGATGAAAAAGGCCTCTTTCGACCTGAAGGAGTGTCTGGATGGACAAACGGAGAGAGCAGATTCGGATTCTACGTGAAATTTTGGGTTAGGAAGGTTGTTTCCAGCTCAATCGGAAGAAAAAGTGCTGACCCCCCTCCTCCTGTCGGACTTCCAACTTGGGTGGAAGTGACCGTAGATAGTCGTGCCACAGCTCATGTGAAAGCTAAGAGTGAGCCAAATGCAGTGGAAAGCATCATTTATGTAAGTTTTTATTGTTTTAGAGAGGAGAATGACTTTAAGATTTTAGTAATCTCCGAAAACGACAGAGTTAGGAAAGTGGAAAACAGTTAGGAAAGAGGAGGAAAGTCGACTGGGAGGTAGGAGTGGAAAGACTTGTGATATTTCTCGACCGACTTCTCTCGACTATATAAGTGGAGTCTCTACTTGTGAGAATCAGTTCAATCTCCAGTCGAGGTACGGGTAGGTGAACTCCGGAGCTCCGATGATAGCATTGGAAATCTCTAAAAACCGGGTTACAGTAGGAAACCAAGGCAGATGTTTCGATTACCGCACTCACCTAAGGTGTCAGAGTGAGTGGAGAGCTAGGAGATGGCCTAGTCTCCAGGCCATAAAAGACTCCAAAACTTTAAAGGCTTGAAACTTTGCTTCTACAAGTCCTTTTGACTTGATTCAAAAAATTTTCGAGAAGTCATGATTCAGGTCAAGTCATAGACTACTTACAAAATTTCATAAGTAGTGCTAAGAAGCTGAAAATTTTAAATTCGTTCTTTTTGGAGGTTTTCTGGGGTTTTCGACCCTGCTGAAGTCAATGAAGGCATGTATAAGTGTGCACGAGCCAGTCTTCTCATGTCTTTACATTATACAAGCGGCTTTTCACTGAAAGCGAGCATGGTACGGAGAGTTTCGCTGTAATATTCCAATGACAGGGTGTTCCTTCGGGACGGCGGATGATGCCGTAGTGATAAGTGTGTCAAATTTTAGACTGAAACCTCTTGGGCAACTCATGTTGGGCATTTAACACAGTTCTAAACGTAGCACTTTGAACGCCAATCGGTTGAGTCTTAGCTATCTTGTCATGGGTGGCTATTAAACATCTCTATTGCAAAACGCTTGTGAATCACGGCTTGCTATCCCTCTCCACGGCTTGCTGTCAAGCTGATCAAAGCAACGACTTGGGATGTTTCCTCTTGTAAATAACTCCAATGGTCTTCATTCAAAATCGGGGCCCGGATGCCAACACAGTGACATGACGCACGCTCTGTCCGCGGAAGGTTGGATTTCACCTTGCCTTGGAGTCGGAATAAGATCCCCTTTGAGTAATGCCTGTAACGGATTCAAGAGCTTGACACCTAAAGGTTTGCTGACTTGCTATCAGGCCGATCAAATGGCCAGTCTTGGTCGAAGGAGAACGCCTCTTGACGTCAATCGTTTACCTTTGTGATAGCACTGGGTAACAGTCATGGGAGAACGCCTCTTGACGTCAATCGTTTGCCTTTGTGCTCACTGGGTATATAAACTGCGTCTTCTCTCTCAACTTCATTCCTGTTTCAAGTTGCAAGACGAACGGTGAGTACCCTGACAAGGTTTGCTGTCAAACTTTGGGTTTTAGGATGAAGCTAGGAATCATACTCTCTAAATTTTGTTGACGATTATATTCCAACGTTTGCTATCAAATGTTTGGTGACTTAGTCTTTCAATCCATATCAGCAAGTAGTGTCCTATAAACACTTGCTATCAAATTTTACCATATCTTTACAGAATCTTTACAATGACTAAGCAGTGCAATGCTAGGATGCTTGTCGGCAAATAGAGTTGTGGCCGCATTGCACGAGGCAGCGACCTTAAGAAAATCTGAAAGATTTAGAGAGGACGATGGGCCATCAGACGAAGTTGATGTTGAGGCTGTGTGTGTCTTGTCGGATATGTGCGATGGGGAATGAGGCAGAGTTTCTGAAGGCGCAATTACAGTGTGAGACTGGGAACATCGGGGAGAAGGGGTTCAAGTCATGGTTTGAGGGGATATTGTTGGGAATGGAGGAGAAAGATAAGGATGTAGCTTCGATTGCGAAGGGGATGGCTGAGAAGTGTGATGAGCATGCGACTGAGGAAGTGGAGTTAAGTGCGAAAATTTGGAAGACTGATTAGGTTGATTTGGATGCGGTAATGGAAAAATTGTTTGGGGATATAGGTGATTTGAAGGAAGAGTGGGACGGTCAGGAAAAGAAAGACAGGGAGAGTCAGGAAGTGGGAAAGCCGTTGGCGGCATCATCGCCTCGGAGGGATGAAGGGAACACGAGGGATGAGTACGTGAAGATGAAGGGTCGAGTGAGAGCGGTTGAGGAGACGAAAAAAATGTTATTGACGATGAATGAGCAGTTGAGGGTGAAGGTGGAAGGCTCTAAGGAGACGAGAGTGGAGTTGGAAATGGTTGAGACAGATGGAAAAGAATGGATGGAGGAGAGAAGTGAGCTGTTGAAGAAGGCGAGCAAGACTAGCAGTTTGGAGGCGAGCTTGTTGAGGAAGGATGGAGAGATTGAGGAGATGCTAAGTGTGGTGAAAGAGACAGAGGAGGTGAAAGGAATTAATAAGAGGTTATTGTCGGAAGTTGAGCGGTTGCATGAGCGTGAGAAGTGTCGAAAAAGGAGAGTATATGAGGTTCATCTTCCCCTCTTTGAAAATAACGTATGTGATGTCCCCACCATCTCCAGCGATTTGAATGAAACGCAGTTGTGTTACGAGGGGTTGGAGTTCGCTGCTTCCACATGACGATGAATATCAATGGAGAGCTTGATGACTTCGTCGTCGGAAAAGTTGGACAGAAGGTTCCCAGTTAGTCTATTCAACACAATCATTTCTCCACCCCATCTCATCTCATATTATTTTCCTTTCAGAGTGTTTGCAGTAATAGTGTCGGTGGACGGAGAACGCCCTATCAGCCCTCTTAAGGGCTACCTTCTGATGCAGCTAAAACAGTCCCAAGCCCTCCACATATCTTCGGATATGGAATGCAGAGGGGAAGAATAAATGATGAAATGGGAGGCCAGCCTTGCACCACATGCAACACATCACAGACTGAAGAAAACGTAAGTTAGTATAATCAGCAGAAAAAACATAAGGAGACATGTGATGTTCCAAATATACTTATTTCGAAGATTGAAATCAACATGATAAACCGTTGATGAATAATACTACCACGAAGTGTAATATCGTTTATAGAAATCAACTACATGGTATCAGTAGAGGCTCGTTACCTCTAAAGTATAAAAAGTCGTCATGAAAGAATACTTTATTTGGTCTTTGATTTATGAACAGCCATCATTGAAGCCCGTTTTACTAATAGAAATGACAATATGGTTTATTTTATTCAAAAGCAAATGATCGCCGTAACCATGAAAGTTGTCCCACCGACAAATAATCTTACGCAGATGTCGTGTATAAAACTCAGACGTATCAGTAACATATTCTTGTCATTAGGAACGACATTGAAAGTCAACACTTTCCGCTTCTTCACCTTGTGGAAAACTGAAGGGTAGGGTTCTCTACGGTTGGATTTAGGGATTTAGGGTTTTATATAACACAAGTTGATGTTAACCGTTAGATGAAACATAAATTTTGAAGAAGCTTTGAGTGTTAAAAGTAAGTTACATTCTTCAACATTGTCCAATGTAACTCAACTGCTTTTCATTGCAAGAAATGTATTACAGAAAAGTGACCAGAAGTTGAAATATACAGGACTTTGTAAATTAGGATGACATGAATCTACTATGAACGCCCATTGAAGTAGAAAACATGAAGCACCATTTGAAATGGTACAAAATTTCAACTGGAATTCACATAAGACAGATTCATGTGTAATGTTTTGAAAAACGTTATGCAGTCACTATCGATGGCGTACCAGTTTTACTAAATGTGTCGTTTGCCTTTATCAAATTGAATTCGTGTGTAGAATGTTTTGTAAATAAGGACAGTGTTAACAGTTTTTATAGCCACCATCGTCAGCATTCAAGTATACACATAACAACTTGTAACGTTTCTTAAAAAGGTGAAATGCATGCGAGTTAGGAAACACTCAAAAAACGTGTGAGATAAAAATCAACCTGCTAGATTGCATGAGTACCTCACAAAAGTTTTGCACATGTTTCACGGGAAGCTTGAAAAGGAGAACTGTGTATCGAGAACGTCTACCATCAGCTTAGCTAGATGAACATTAATGATGTATTCTAACTTCAACTTTCTGACGTTCAAATGAAATTCGTAAACATGAAGCTCTAGACTCCGTGGTGTAAAACTACATGACGAGTGACAAAAACTTTATGTTGGTAAAACTTTCATAGGTTGATGATTGCAGTCGCGTTTAAAGTTGATATAAAGTACTGTAGAAACGCATAAGTTTTAGATGCAGTTCAACGTTGTGACTTCAACTTCGCACATTGAACTAATAAAATGAAAAATTCTGTGTAGAGGTGCATAACACTCTCATCAGCACGAAACAGCAAAGCATGTAATGTCATTGAATCATCAAAGGAATGTATTTGAGTTAGAAGTCTGTGTTGACTAGAGTGGAACTATTTGGTATGAAACAGTGAACATTACATTAGAACATTAGGACCGTCCATGAGTATTGTAAAGAAAGGCTAGAATAAAACGTGTAAGTTTGCTTTTCATGTGCATTACAAATTGAGAGAATCAAAACGTGTCTCATTCCAAACGAGCAAGTCAAGTGAGTGTAGACGATGACTTCATAAAGTGCAATTTCATCTGAAGGTTTCACACACACTCGGTGTTGCAAGTTGAAATGATAGCATCAAATGTGAAACGTGTCTCATTCCTAAACTAATCGCGCGTTGCTTGTAAGTTGATACTATAATAGAATCAACATTAAAATCTGCATCAAGTGATTTTCTGTGTGAATGCAGACGATGTGAAATTGACACACTGGTTGAAACTTAACAATGCTTGCAATATTCAACACGCTGCCATTGAAAAGCATCTAAAACGTTTATCATAAAACCTATCAGTGAAACAGATGTCATGATCATCCGGTCTTGTCTTCCAACCCTCATGTGCACACAAAGGTTCACGAGTACAGACAGCGCTATCTGTTGCCTGTTTGTTGCGCTGCCCCCTCAGCAGATAGAGAGTTTCAAGAACACAAAGGTGAATGACAGCGCAGCCGGTTGGCGACCGTCTGCCGCATTAAACACATTGCGTCCTCAGCAGATAGAATGTTTCAAAAACACAAAAGTGAATGATAACGCTCTCTCTCTCTGGCACCCGTCGGTCGCATTGCCAGCTATACACATTGAATTTTCTATCTCATCTGTCCAACGAACACGGATTCAGGAACTTATCGTCAGCTCCTCCATCTCAGGCCTTCCCACCTAGCTGATTCCCACACAGCTCATTGCTATCGCATCGGAGATATCATCGTGGGTGACTGAAAGGATTCTCAAGTTGACAATTCGTTACTGTGCACTCTCACAGTTCCGCACGCGCAAGTAGCCATTTGCTACTAAAGTATGGACACTGCCGATTTGTTCAAGGCTTCAATGCCTTGCTAGCCAGTTACAAAAAAGTGTTGGAGAAATATAAGGGAGACGTTCACACATTCATCAAAAACAAGTCGTTTGATGCAATGTTGTTCGATGTAGCATTTTTCAATATGAGTCGAACCCTTGAGCTCCGCTGTGGATGCAGAGTGAAGGTGGGGAAGGACTTTCTCCTGGCTGCGATATGAATTGATTATCAACGATATGAAACTTGTCTTTTCAACATGAAATTGAGTCTTAAGTTCAAAGTCATTTTATAAAGCGAACATATGCATCATGTGTTGCATGTATTCTACACTAAAAGAGAGCGTTAAATTGTGTTATCCAAAACGCCAAATCCCCAAATCCAACCGCAGGTAACCCTACCCTTTAGATGATGAACTTTAGCAATTTAGCTATGTCGTTCACAAATGGATAAGTTAATAAATGTACTATACACTAGCGGTTAACATTAACTTGTGTTAAATAAAACCCTAAATCACTAAATCCAACGGTAGCCAACCCTAGCCTTTAGATTATGGACTTTAGCAATTTAGCTATGTCATTCACAAATGGTTAAGTTAGTAAATGCATGTATACACTCTAGAACAACAGTTATCATTGATGTATGTTATATAAAAGCGATAAATCCCTAAATCCAATCGTAGAGAACCCTACCCTTGGATTATGGACTTTAAGAAAGTATCCATGTCATTGACGTGTTCAAGAATGTACTTGACATTGCATTGTTGACTTCATTTGCAGCAAAGGTGTGTAACACATCCATACATCTGAAAACGTCCGTTTACAAAACATCTATCTATTCATCTCTGCAGTTTCATATCACACTTAGTTTGCATTATCTATTTCGATGTCATGTTAATCTCAGTTGGTCATTCATAAGTGACAAACGCGACAGACTAAGTGTTATTCGTAAATGGCGTGTCACTTTATAAACATCATTTGGTTAATCCTAGTTACACATTTACCCCTGCGACTTGTAAACTCTGTTGTCATGAAATAAGGTCTAACTACATACATCAACAATTATTCTTATCCATCTCACTAACAGGTTTCACGTTCAATGCAATAAACTCACGACTTGGGTTTTCAGTTCGATGACTAGCAAAACTTAATAATACATCTCATATGTACATTATGACCAACGTGATAGACCTCATGTTTCATCTAACGGTTAATATTAACTTGTGTTATATAAAACCCGAAATCCCTAAATCAAACCGTAGAGAAGCCTAGCCCTCGGATGATGAACTTTAGGACTTGTGATGTGTGGTATGACCAATGTGATGGACTTAATGTTATCAAATGTCATGCAACTTTTGGCTAACCCTAGATTCTCTCACACACTCAACGTTTGTGACAAGACTTTACCTGTATTTATAAAACATTCAACACAGCGTTGTACACATCTGCACTCAATATAAAACCTTTTAACACTGTGAAAGCAAGTTACAAAACAATCCACATAGTGCAGTAAAACCTTTTAGATGCAAATTTCTAGCGCTGTGGTGAACAATGTTTTCATACAACAACATTCTTAACTCTCAGTCTCACTGCAGTAGAAGGCTGCATTTGGTAAACCTGAATTTCTGTTGTGAGTACACAAGTTAGTTACTTTCAATCTGACTGCAAACATCTTTCCCATACTTCACTTATCCCACCTAACATTTATAAAACGTGATGAGCATTTATTCTAGTTGATTCACTGTTGTGTCTTTCTAATTCAACAAGTAAAACGTATTCTCTTCTACATTGCTTTGTATCCACTTTTAATTATGTAGCTGATACTGTAGAGTTTCATACTTTATAATTATCATTGATCATCTACCTTGGAAGAATAACTTTATCATTCATTCATGTCTAATGCTAGCATTTTAGAAGCCTTTGCGCTGTTGCATGGTTGACTTCAACACATAGTGGGTTTTATTTCTAGAACTCTTGTACATTGATAAGTTTTAAGTTTCATGTGATCGTCTTCCACTTGTATCTTTCATTTCAATGATCAACGAAACTGAACGTCTCATCTAGTTGACATAGGATTAAGTTGCTGATGATTGCTTTCGTCTTTGTGTTTGACGTGAAACTTGATGACCAACGTTAAACTTACACACTCTTACCGTTACGTCTTTCATTACTTTGAAACTACATTGTCATGAAATGCAAGGTCATACTCCATTCAACACTTATTCCTATCCATCTCACTTTTTATATCCAACATGTTAAAACTAGACTTGGTTATTTCATGACACACTGAAGTCGTCAAAAATTTGCATGCGTTGTCTAATATTCAGTTCACTCTGTCCATCTAACATGATTCCCTTTACTTCACATCCAAAGTTGATGCATACTTAGCAGATGTATTCCCTCTGAAATTACACTTCATCGTTTGTGAATAGACTGTCACATAAAACATTTTACACACTGAAGTCCCCGTCTCAATAAAGGATGAAAACTTTCTAGCGCTGTTGTGAGTTCAGTCAGTCATAAAACATCATGTTCAAACTTTGCTTTCATAAACTTGTAACACGGTAAAACTATTTGACTACATTATCACTTTATCAACCTTTGTCGCAGTAAAAACTTTTGTAAAACATGATAAACTTTACTACACAAACGGAATAAACCTGTTCATTAATAAAACTATTCGACTACACTTGCATTTCATGAAATATGATAAACTTTCTGAATGCACTCACGAATAAAACTTCAATGATCAAACTTTACTTTCACAAACGTGTGTCGTGGTAAAAACTATTTGACTACACTAACGCTTACATTTTATGACACTTGTGTTTCATAAAACATCATGATCAAACTTTCTAACTATACATCAATCTGTGTTGCAGTAAAGCTTTTGTACAACATGATAAACTTTCTGACTACACTCACGAATAAAACTTCGATGATCAAACTTTACTTTCACAAACGTGTGTCACGGTAAAACTATTTGATTACACTAAACTTTGCTTTTGCAAAACATGATGAACTTTCTGACTACACTAACAAGAGTTTGTTCACTAGCGAAGTAAGAAATGAGCTTGTGGTTGCGTGTGGCGCATGAATGTCCCTTCCAATTCATTCCATTTTATTTAGCCTCGGTGATAGAGGCAGTCTCACAGCGTTGGTGGAGAACCTTAAAGAAAATCTACGGGAGATGGATAAACCACTCATGACCGAGCGATTGAAAAGAGTCCGTAGAGATCGGTGTCATATGCCCAACATAAGCAACAGCTCAACTGTTTCGGTCTTAAGTATGACACCGCCCCTTGCCCTCCTTCAATCTGTGGCAGTGCTCGCCGTCCAAAAGGAACGCCTCACCGTAGGAAGTATTATATCGAAGGTCTCCACCTCACGTTGAGATGTTTCGGTCTAAAATGTGACACACTCCCTTGCCACACTTATCGCTACGGCATCATCCGCCGTCCCGAAGGAACACCCTGTCATTGGAATATTACAGCGAAACTCTCCGTACCATGCTCGCTTTCAGTGAAAAGCCGCTTGTATAATGTAAAGATATGAGAAGACTGGCTCGTGCACACTTATACATGCCTTCATTGACTTCAGCAGGGTCGAAAACCCCAGAAAACCTCCAAAAAGAACGAATTTAAAATTTTAAGCTTTTTAGCACTACTTATGAAATTTTGTAAGTAGTCTATGACTTGACCTGAATCATGACTTCTCGAACATTTTTTGAATCAAGTCAAAAGGACTTGTAGAAGCAAAGTTTCAAGCCTTTAAAGTTTTGGAGCCTTTTATGGCCTGGAGACTAGGCCATCTCCTAGCTCTCCACTCACTCTGACACCTTAGGTGAGTGCGGTAATCGAAACATCTGCCTTGGTTTCCTACTGTAACCCGGTTTTTAGAGATTTCCAATGCTATCATCGGAGCTCCGGAGTTCACCTACCCGTACCTCGACTGGAGATTGAACTGATTCTCACAAGTAGAGACTCCACTTATATAATCGAGAGAAGTCGGTCGAGAAATATCACAAGTCTTTCCACTCCTACCTCCCAGTCGACTTTCCTCCTCTTTCCTAACTGTTTTCCACTTTCCTAACTCTGTCGTTTTCGGAGATTCCTAAAATCTTAAAGTCATTCTCCTCTCTAAAACAATAAAAACTTACATAAATGATGCTTTCCACTGCATTTGGCTCACTCTTAGCTTTCACATGAGCTGTGGCACGACTCTCTACGGTCACTTCCACCCAAGTTGGAAGTCTGACAGGAGGAGGGGGGTCAGCACTTTTTCTTCCGATTGAGCTGGAATTCACCTTACCAATATATATTACCTAATATCACAAGTCTTTTCACTCCTACCTCCAAGTCGACTTTCCTCCTGTTTCTCAAAACCTTCCATCCAAGTCTGCCTGCTGGCTTGCCTGTCAGGAGGGGGGGGTCAGCACTTTTTCTTTCGATTGAGCTTGAAACAACCTTCCTAACCCAAAGTTTCAAGTAGAATCCGAATCTGCTCTCCGTTTGTTCAGGTCGAAATAGGCCTTTTCATCCCAAAACCTCCACTTTCCTAACTATGTCGTTTTCGGAGATTCCTGACATTTTCAAGTCACTCTCCTTTCTAAACCATGGAAGACTTGGACAAACGATGCCTTCTACTGCGCTTCTCTCACTCTCAGCTTTCACATGAGCTATCGCACGACTCTCTACGATCACTCCCACCCAAGTTGGAAGTCTGACAGGAGGAGTGGGGGGGGTCAGCACGTTTTCTTCCGATTGAGCTGGAATCAACCTTCCTAACCCAAAATTTCACGTAGAATCCGAATCTGCTCTCTCCGTTTATCCATCCAGACACTCCTTCATCCCGAAATAGGGCCTTTCTCATCCCACAACCTCCAATACCTGCCCTTTTTTCACCGGAGACGTGAACGACCAACACAACCTCACAGGGGGTAGGGAACGGTTTCCTCCTCTCGGACCCATCTTTTCCATTACATCCTTGGCCACTTCCTTCCAGAGGTGGGATGACTCATCGTTGCACTGTACCGCACTTCCTTTTGGCATGGGATTACTACTTCCGAATGTTTTGATTTTACCAGCATTGGGTTATTCCTGTGATCAAGTCATCATGCAGGACGTCGGGTGTCATTACAAGAAGTTTTTTTAATATAATAAGGTCGTGAATCGGGGTTGGAAATTTTTTTCTAATATTTAAAGGATGAGAATTTTCTAGCGGATTTGTATCAGTAATAGCTCGGTTTTAAGTATTATTTTGCTGGCCTTTTTGGGTCTCCTTGAAATGTGAATTTCTGCTGGGACCACGCTCTTCCCTTCTCAACCCTGTTTGGCAACAAGTCGCAAACTTTGAAAGTAAGTCACGGGTTCGAATGTTTCACCACATGGTTGGTACGGATGTGTAAGTAAACCATCTTGCGGTACGTTGTTATTTATTCAGAGTTAAAATTATGACGTTGGAACACATACGAACATGAAATTTTATCCCGTTTGGATGACATTGAAGGTCTCATGGGAAGGACAAATGTGGTCAGTTTGGCATTTTTTGTCATTTTGAGGAGTGTCATCATCAGGTGACCTCAAATTAGGGCCTACCAACTGCTCTTGGCACACATTTTTATCTCTAAAATATTTAATTCGTCAAGTCGTAAATTTTGCGAAAGAAATTCAAGCTTCATGTAATCTCCTCGCTACTTCGTGGCCATAGTTGGACTTGACATACAAATATGAAAAGTTAGCTATTTCAAAATTAAACGTGCTAAAAGTTTTATCATCATACAGCAGAATGAGTAGATCATGTCAAGAGGTCTAAATGACGTATGTAATTCGATGTCACATGATGACGTTATAGAGGCTACTTTTCGGTTGAAATGAGCAAATTGCCTCTGCTTTAAGCATAATTCGCCATATTCATGGGAAGCAATGCCTGCATCCTCATGGATCGGAAAACTGCCGTATTATGTCATCAGTTGCTCGGCTGACATTATTAGATTATCTGGTTTACATTCAAGACGATGCGAGAGATCACTAATGACTTGGTTTACTAACTGTCGATCGGGAAACCAATGATTCTAATATACTTTGGTTCACAGCATGAATATAGCTGGTCTGTTAGTTTAAGGCTTTCATAAGAGAAATATCGGTGCATCAAATGTGGCAAATTCAGACCATCCGTGATAATTTACTTCACAATTGCCATTTAGTATACGTCACACTCAATTTCACAGAATTTCATGCCTTCCGATTGGTTTGGCCAACACGCGCTGGGCAGTTAATAGGGGTGGGCGGTTATTTTGATTCTTAATGTACAGTGGATTCCTGAAGAAGACCTGTTAACCCGGTAACAAAGGGTTGAGCTGCCAGGGGTTTGTCATTCAAGTGGACAGCATTGTGATCGTGAATCGATTATCCGTTGATTTCAGAGGATCGGAATGATTTAAGTTTGACGGATGTCATCCAATTGAGACAGACAGGAAAGTCAGCTGGGTACCTGCCTTGAGTTATTAGGGACCAGAAGAGAGCGGAAATGAGTTGAAACGGATAGGCCAATAACGCAATGCAGATGTTGGGCGAAATACTCTTGATTCCGTGGCAGTTAGTGGCATGGAGCGTTGCACGATAATAGTCATTGTTTGCGGCTGAAGTCTAAAATGCGGCCAAAATATTTTGCATATAATATTTTGCGGCCAAGTTATTCAAACCTTAAACAACAAGTTTGTGGTTACCTATAGCATCATAGGAGCGTCATATGATGAGAGACGTCATATGAATATCGGAATGGTTAACACAGAGTAAGTAGGGGAGGGTGGGGCAGGTTCGTGCGTGGGGCACATTCGTTTATTGGGGTTTGTGTGAAAACTACTCATCGCATTAACTTTGCATTGCGATATGTTATTCCTTATCTTCATCCGCTATTATGACTGTAATATCAGCTGATACCGTGCAATCAACGCTTAGCAAGGTCAAAAAAAATCATTTTTTTACATTTTTACGAAATTTTTCATTTTTTTGTTTTTTCGTGCTCCTGAAGCATTGCTTTGTTCAATCCACATCATTTTTGCGTTATGAGTTGAGCTTGATGTGCCATATTGGTTAGTGGTGTACATATTTATGATCATCTCTTGAATTGCATAAATATCGATTTTCGTTGCAACAAAGGGCATGGGGCACATTCGTTCACACACAGGTGGGGCACGTTCGTGCAGCATCAATTTCTGAAAGATGTCAAGTGCCCGAGCGAAAAGCAGGCAGAAGAAAGGGATACTCGAGGATTCTTACTTCGACGCCGGAGAAGTTGAAGATAATCGAATCAGAGAAAAGAAAATGCCGCAAATTCCAGAGAGGTACCAGTGCCAAGGAGCTGACATTACCTTCTTTCGAATCGGATGACGACAACTTGATGACAGCAGACGAAGTGACCAGAGCTGGAACCCTTTCACCAAGAGCAGGATCGTGGTACTTGGTTTCGATTCGCGGTGGAACTAGAAAGAAGTGTATTGACTTCCGCTATGTTGGTCGCGCAACCGCCGACGTCGATGAGGACGGAGACACTCAAATGAACGGTTACAAAAGCGTCGACGAGTCAGAAACACTATTCAAAATATCTGAGAATGATATATTCGCCGTTCCACTGACCGACATAATTTGTCAGTTGAGAAATCCTGTTGATGAGATTTTGAGTAACGGACGCAAAGCTCACGTGCGCTTCAGTGGAAGCATTTACGTAAAAGAGTGCTAAAGTTTGCTTATTATTTGTTATTTTTGTAGCTAGCTACATTTGTTATTATTGTCTGAGTTTGCAGAGGAGTAGCTACATCTGTTATTTTCATCTGAGTTTGCAGATGAATATATCCACATTCTTGAATTTAATTCATTCAGTGTTTTGTAAGATACCAGTTCTTTATTGCGGACTTATGTAGAAAAAAAATTGGGATAATAGTAATTTGCACGAATGTGCCCCACTATCTGCACGAACCTACCCCACCCATGGGGCAGGTTCGTGCAGGTTGAGACACTTTACTTAAGTCAATATCACGGGATGAGTAAAGACTCTAGACTAAAGTTATTAAATGGAAAATAACTACAAGACCTACCGTCTTTGAAGCAACAATCAAATTGCCCGTCAACTGAATAGGTGTTGAGAAATTCAAATTTTAATTTTTTTTGCACGAACCTGCCCCACTCTCCCCTATATTAGGTGGAGTAGCAACTCAGCATTAATGAAATTCCCCATGTGTATACACTTTGGATTTTTAAAATGAACTCGAGGTGAACACATTTGGGTAATCACCAAATGCGAGATATGCAAATTTTTGCAGTTTTGAAGAAATGAAAATGGAATTGACTGATCATAATAGTAAATGCATAAGGAATTATGGCTTCTTATAAATCCTCCGTGTCATGACGGTCTTCGGAAAGGAATGTTTGCTAAATTAACAACTCGATAGGTTGCTGTTACTTTCATGCTCAACCTCAAGAGTATTTTCTTAAGCGTGATCATTTCGCAAGCAACAGAAAATCACATAATTAAAGACAATGATTTCAATTAATTTCAAGAGATGTCAATGGGTCCACATCACAATTCACACTCAAGAAATGAAACATAGATTTAGTTAATCATAAAATCTTGGCGATGTAAATTTGAATGAAAAGCTTGAAATTTCAGCCAAGAGGCACAGTAGGATCTCAACTTTTGCATGAAGACTTGCATTAAAATGCGGTTCATGAAATTTCCTTCATAATAAGCTTAATTTCCGCTTAATTAAGATGTTTGTTAACAAATTTGCATTCCCTTTTGTATCTAGCAAGTTTCATTCTACCTTCATGTACATGGAGGTGCCAAATCGCTAGTATATAAACACAGGAATAATTTGCCAAAATGTTGGCTTCTTAAAAATTGATCAAATATTTTGATATAAAGATGTTCACAGTATGCTGACATTACTTTGAGTCGACAATTCACCTAATATATACAAGTACTTACTCTGGTTATAGTCTTCATTTTAGCTTACTTAATTCATCTGTGTATAATGAAATGAATTTTCATCAATGTCATTCCTGACGGTCTCTGTATCTGCAATTCGTTGAAGTGTACAAGCAGGACACTAGATGAGGATTGCTCTCAGGGGTTATCAAAATTAATTGCAATTAATTTTGGGCGAGCGATCAATTAATTTCAAATACAGCAATAAGCAATTAATAAATTGCAATTATTTATGGTAGTAATTCATTAATTGTAATGATTTATCATCACAGTTTGAATAGACTAATTCTTGATTATGAATATTTCACTGTTATTTCACTTAACCGCATTACACTACATGTGACTACATACTTTAGAAACAGGTTATGATCAATTTCATAATATTTGTCGTCATCAATTTGGACAGTGACTTCAGTAGGCCCATTACATGAAGTGCATTATTCTTAATTTGATGTAAACATCGACAAATTTTGTTTCAGACTTGAGCTCATTCATCATTGTTATATGACAATTAATTATTGAAGCAATAGAATGAATAATCACACGTGCCTACAACAGAACACAAAGTAGATCGTATCCAACACTTTACAACAATTTGCTTTACTAGATATCTGCCTGTGTGATGCTCATGATGACATCAGCTGTGACAGGCACCACTGTCTGCAGGCGTAGTGTGCTGTGAATGAATAAGCCCATTTCACGAGGAAGTAGGCTACAGTGAAGGCCAATGGGAAAGCAGTCATTTATGAATCAAAACATGGACAGCACGAATGAAGGTAAATTTTGTCATAGTTTGTGACACTACTTATGCGTAGTTGTTGGCTTGGCAGGTACGGGGTATAATTTGATGATGCACATCATACAGTGAGTTCATTTTAGTTTGTTGGTGAAGCACAATTTTGATCAGATGCTCGAAAGCGATCCGCCATCAACTAGGCCTATGCATAGGCCTACTTACCTGTCAAGGTCTGTAAGACCGAATGCGGGTGCTCTTGTTTTTGATAAATTTGGCTTGTGATTTTGTAGAAATTATAAGTAAGGCTATTCACTTGTTTCGTAATGATTCTAAGTGCTGTAATCATCAAAACCAATTTCAAGTACTTTTTGGCCATACTGTTCGGATTGACAAATCAAACATTTGTCTTGCGTTGTCACTTTTATGTAGAACATAATGTCGGGAAAAATTCTAGTTATACATTACAGATAGGCCTATCTATAAAGCTATTACGCAAAAAATGATCAATTTTGAGCAAATTCAATATTTTGGTTGACTTTGCACAGACGCATGGTTCTCCTTCTTCTTCAATCAACCTGTAGCTTTCTGCATATATTATTTGCAGTTTCTAATCTTTAAATCTAAGAATACACAGTCTTATCGACGCACCACTGATGACAGCGTCATACAAAAATTTTAGTTAAAAAACGTCGTGCTTTAACCACGAAAAGTAAAGTAAAACTTCGTTATCCAAATGTTCTTATAATCATCGAAAATACATAGTGAATACATCGAATACATCGAAAATGCATATTTTGTGTTCGTTATCATACTCCAATGTTGCACTTATAGTTTACTTTAGCAAGCCTTTTTTGGTTTCAGCTCATGACAGGCCTGATCATTAAAGGTATTCGTTTTGCGAATTTGGAATCTGATGTGTCCTGTTTTTCCTGATAAGGCTACAAATTCGCTCTTCATTTGCAGTGGTACGCCAAATCGCATGTACTACTAGTGAGGCTTCTAGAAAGCTATCACGCAGTTGCGTTGCGGTTGCGGGTTTGTTGATATGTTAACACGTTTACTATACTTTTTTGCGAGTTTTTTTTATTTTGCACGTACAACTATCACTGATGCAATTAACCTTGAGGTAGGGGTCATTATTATTACGAGTAAAAAATTGTTAAAGCTGTTAGGAGATATATTTGTACAAGGATAGTATTTAAAGCCATTATCGCAAAGTCTTTTTTAAGAGTATTTCTACATTTGTACAAGCTTCCATATCGGTATTGCTAGAACACCACTCTTTGACGTATTTAAGGCTGTTCGAAACGTAATTATTTCTAACTAATGACGGAACCCAATTATCAGCTTTCAAGCTAATACCTACGATTACATGTACAAAAAACGTGCATGTTCAATTATTCATGACATGCAATTTTTCTAATGCGTGACTTCTCAATGGGACCTTTACAGCCAGCCCCTTTTCAATCCTGCTTCAACATCGGAAAAGCTCAATTTTTTAAGATTTCCTGTGGTTGCTTTTAATCCTTTTGAATCAATCGTGCTTCCTGCTTGATGTCTTGTTACTATCGGAAAAATGTTCAGAGCAAGCGTGACTTATCTGACACGGTTGAGACCTTAATGCTGCAGCCAGCGCTGTGTATGGCTGCCGTCCCTTATTGTCACCGCATCACAGATGGCGTCATCACCGAGAATTGTTCGGCGCGTAGCGAGAGAATTGCGCATGGAGTTGCAAATCGACGGCTCTAAATCAACTTAACTGATGTTCTACAGATTGTTTCATAAAAAATGGATCACCCTTAAACATCGCCTTAACTTCAACTTTGTCTAACTCCGCCAAACTTGAACGAATTTCTCTGAAATTTGGAAGATATGTCAGTTGTGCTTACTAATATATCATTGTTGGAAATTTCAAGCATGAATATTGAGTTGTTTTCCTGTTATAGATAAAAAAAGTAGTAGATAATTTGATCTTCATTTAGCAATGTTACACAAAATCATACCTCACTCTTATAAAATTACATTTGTTTCCTTTGTTATGTAATATGTTGTTCTACAAGCCAAAAGCTATCAAGCAAAACAAAAATAAAGAAAATCGGTCAATCAGAGCCAGTATAGCACCATTATTCATCAACAATAATGTAACTGCTACATGTGATTAACTGGACTTCATGTTCCATAGCTTCCTGACTTCGTTGCGGTGGTGTTGGCAGCACTCCTGATTGCTTTCAGCTAGAAATCTATCTCTTACCAGTTGAAAACAATACAAAGCACAAATGAACAATAACGAGATCGCATTCACAAAAGGCAAAGTGTCAGGGTTTTCTTTGCGAGCTACAAGCAAGCGACTAAATGTCCCTTACACAAATGTGCATCGATGGCATAATGATGATTTTCGACTCTGTCGTAAAGAGGGCTCTGGCCGTCCACGCAAAACATCCAAATGTATAGACCGCCTAATTTTGAGATTTGTTAAAGTTGATCCAAGTCTCTCGTTAACTGAGATGGCTGCACTATACTCGTTTATTTCTAAGTCCACTATTCGTAGAAGACTTCACATACAGCAAGGAACCATGAATTCTGAACGCTGTGTGAATGTTTTACGAATGAACATTGGCCAAATGACAGATCAACTTGGTGATCCATCGACTTGGTTATTTATGGATGATAATGCTACGTGTCACAGGAGTAGTAGAGTCAACTTATGCAAGTCTCAATTAGGGCTTAGGACATTATCTTGCCCAGCTCGTTCTCCTGATCTGAATCCCATAGAAAATGTATGGAGTATTCTAAAACGTAACGTTCGTCGTTCACTGCTACCTGCAGATGGCGTATCACAACTTACGTCACTGCTAAAAAGAGAGTGGAGAAAGTTAGATCTGTCAAAAATCAACGATATCATCGAATCAATGCCTAGACGAATTGGTAATGTCATTGACAATAAGGGTAGGGCCACAAAATATTAGCTTCTTAAGAACCGTTACTGTATCATAGCTTATCAGATTATATAAGGACATTTAAATATATTAGGGACATGAAATAACATGAAAAATGCTTTCTGTATCATACTTATGTTTTATTTAGTCAAATTTTAGGATGATCCACTTTTTATGAAACGGACTGTATTTTAAAAATGTGAAGAAAATCGTAGGAGCGCAAAGTTGTGAATTACTCGTATAAGAATGAATATAGATAGCCATCATTGTAGGAAGGGCTAAATTAGCACCTGCCTACTTTTTCTTTCTCCAGGTATACAAGTTCAAAATATACTTATCATATGCCGATGTATGGCAAATTGTTAGCTTTAGAAGAAAGGCATTAGAAAGAAAATTAAAAAAATAATTTCCAGTTGTATCATCGTTGTGAGGTGATTGCTCTGAATTCTGTAGACCAATCCGGTAAGTGAAATCTAAAGGCCAGCGGCTCAAAGTCGGTATTTTCCTTAGAGAGTAAATTCGTTGTAGATTTGTGTTTGAAGAGCTATCAATTCAGTCGATAAGAGGCCTCTATTGAGATTCCCTCACTTTGCATGTAAGAGGACGAAGGGTGACTGCCGTCGCATTTGAGAAACAGAAAATACCACTTGAACACTTATGGCCGAGTCACTGAACAAAATGGTTTGACTTGACCATGGATATCGTCAAGCGCACTCGTGAGACCAACACCGAAAGCAGTCAGAAGATATTCCCCGTCTCACGCTTTACATACCGTGAGACTAAAACCGAAAGCAGTCAGAAAATATTCCCAGGCGCACATGTGCTCTCCTTCTTCATGCGGGTGAGACAGCTTCACAGAATGAGTCTGCTTCTCTGTCGTTGTCTAAGCACCACCGGCGGTTGTGTATGAATAATGTCATCAAAAGACCTTCATTGCATCGCGCATGTGAAGGTGCCCCTGACCGAAAAGGACAATCTATCAAATATTTTCCCCATTCCAATTCGACCATCCGATGTGGAAATTAACGGGTAATCGGAACTTTTAGTCATATTTTAGGGAATGGAATCCTCCCAACCGACAGCATTGATCAAGTTAAACTGCTTTGCAAATAATATTATGTACGTGTGCGTATGAAGTTACATTCATCTGTAAAATTTTGTTTTCATTTCAGTGTTGGGGACAAATTAATTGCTATTAATTATTAGTTAGTAAGCTACCGGGGAATTCACGAGTACATGGAAACCTGCAGTAACTGGCAGCATTTTCATAGAGATTTTCATAGTGATCAAGTGGATCAAGTGATGAAATATCAAAGATAGTTAACTCTTGCATCTATCTGCAGTGATGAGGGTATCGCGGAACATCATCGAAATTTTTAGATAGCATAACATATAGACACTGACATATTGCTGTATAATGATTATATGTCAATAACATGAATATTTGTCATAGAAAACATGAAAACATGTCCAGACTTTGAAACTAATCGTTATCTTGAAAGTCTACTTCTCAAAATCTTTGTATTGCATTTATACATATTCGAGTTATGTGTGAAACGTGTTTGCAGACTTAAAAATCAACGACTAAAATAGACGATATCCAACAGAAAATCCATTTTGAATTCGTGGGCAACCGAAAATTTTGCATGAGATGAACACAGACCAGGGATGCGGAGTCCTATCAAAATGACTATCACTCCGACTCCGGGTGGCAAGTGTATCAGCCTTAGTTCTGACAACATACATCATAGATCACTATGCTATTATTGCTTGATGTATTATTGCTGTATCAAATCAATCATTTTCTATGAAGGTTTACCAACTTAGCACATCACTTGTTGGTGTGTGCTTCACACGGTTTTCTCCAGTCTCCACCAGGCAGGAAAATCCCCCATCCTTCTCCAAAAAATATGAGTACACTTTCGATTTTAATATGCGCCATGGAGGAGCCATCACACACGATTGACGTTAGGATAAGATGTAAAGTTCTCAAGCAAGCTAATATTTTACTTTTATCTCCGATGTGACCTCCGGTGCGCATGTGTGATCGACGCTAGGCAGGCTTGTCTTCTCTACTAAATCACCGAGTGAAACGACAATCCTTTTTCACTATCACGGTTCATTCTTTCAACTATTGCAAGCTTTGCATGCACTGTTGTCGCTGTACTTTCGTTTGACGTAGAAAGTTGATATCAAAACAGAGATAGCTGTGCACGAGGAAAAATAATTTATTTGCATTATATTTCGGGTCTAGTTATAGGTCGGATTCCGGAGTCCTATCATTTGATAGGACTACGACTCCGACTCCAGCAAAAATTATAGGACTACGGACTCCGACTCCGCATCTCTGGTACAGAATGATCCGATTTGCCTGCCTGCCTGCCTAGCCATGTTTCAAGCGAACATCGTGGCGGTACCTGCCCTGTCTAATCGCATCAACAAATTTCCAGTATTTAATTCCTCACAAATATTATGAAGTTAAATGACTCAAACGCAGTAAAGCAGAAATTTTCATCCATTAGTCTACCGCTAGGTTTGGTCCTTTTTCTGCAATACTGCACTAACGCTAATTTTCAGCTTTTGGTAGCATTACGAAAAAAGTAACCAGCCTTAAGTTAGACCAACATGAGAAACTACAGTTTGACTAGAGCGTGGTAAACAGGTATGTGTAGGAGAAGGTGATGCAATCCAAGTAAAACCATCTCGTAGAGTCACTGCTGGATCTTCTCAGAATGGCAAGCGACAAAAGAGTTTCAAATCTGAAAGTTTTTAAAGCTTGTATTTTGGTTGCACGGACATCTTGTCTGAAAGCAAGAATATCGGGTTTCTGAGGACGTTCTAACTACCACCTTCGTCAAAATTCGATCTTTGAGGAACCCTGGAAACGTGCAAACGAGACCTAAGTCTCGGAATGCATCGGTAATAACTGGTTGGTGTCTTTCATTTAACTGTTCCTGAAAATCATGGTGTTCAGATATCAGCAGAGTTCGAATGGGTCAAATCACCTGTCATGCGAGTTGTCGACGCACGAAGGTATTTTAATCGCTTTAATGAGGGTTTGCGTGAACTTAGTCAATATAGGCATACATAAATGAAGAATGAAAGTCCCGTAACATAAAGAAAATTGTAGTTTGAGTCATTGAAACCGAGATAGGAGCATACCTAAATGACGCCGCGGTATTCAAAACACCAGCAGGTTTTCAGCTAACGGTACTTAAGGGTTATCTCCCCCCCACGTTTTCAAATTTGTCTAAAATCCGTAGAAATGAATCAATCGTCACAAAACTTTATGTGTAAGTGAGGATATTTTTTTACCTACATATTAAAATTTGTACAAATCGGACAGTCACTTTTTGAATTAGGGATGATAACTTGAAGTGCAGCTTTATCTGCAACTTGATTTTACTTCTTCTGACCTCATCGTCTGAGCAGAAAGCACTGGGGTCAACAAAGTAATTTCCCGACAACTCGTGAAGTGGTGATGACCAGGCCACATCTTTAAGACTAGCATTTTTAACTTAAAAAAGGTGTGACAAGGTAGTGGTCGTGGGTAGATGTCAAATAGCAGTGGATAAGACGATACTACTTATAAGATTTTTCAATCTTAAATTTAATTTTAGCACTAAGTATTCAATGGATATCCCTCCAAATTTCTTTTATGATATCTGCTTAATACTAGAATATCAAATCTCCCCAGAATTTTCATTCGTGATTAGTTTTCCTAATTAACTTACTATTGAGAGTTTATGAGTGCATTGTAAACTGGGCATCGTTAAAAACAGCTAAAATAACCGTTAAACTTCACAGAAAATATTCTGTCATCACTGTTAAAATGATGACGTCACAACGTGAGGAGTGATGGCGTAGCACTTAAGATCCGTTCATATCAGATAAAGCAAGCGTCCGTTTTTACGGATATTTACAGTTCAGACTACAAAAAGCCGTGAAACTAGTTTTAGCTGTTAATTTTGACCCTCAGAGACCTGAGGGGGGTGTCCAGTAGACCCCGGAGTCATATTTTTTGTTTCACTTTTGTACTGAGGATATACAACCGCCCATGCCCAAATAAAATCATCATTTTTGACGATGAATCTACATGCATTTTTCATTTCAATTGAATCAGTAGAAGTATGGTAGATAGGCCAATGGGGCCTCAGGTATCAGAGGGTCTAGAAATTCCCATAACAAAGTTTTACTGTCAGATGAAAAATGATTTTGTGTATGTCCCTGATGATGCATAATGAATAGAATTTATTTATTCAATGTTTGCATCATGCTCGTACATGTGTGTTATGTTAGAAGATCGCAAAATGTGAATATTTTTTTCGCACATGATCGTGCATGACTGGTTGACCTACATGAACAAATCAGCATAAATCAATGTTGAAAGTGAAAGCTATCATTATACACATAGTTCAACACTAAAAGCAGACTGTTGGCAAAGTTTTCACAGCAGTAATTGATGAGTTTGAGATCTCCACAGTTGTTTTGAGGGTCTTAAAATGCGGCAATTATGATTCAGTTTAGGCCTATTTCCGACTGGCATGTATAAATTTGAAAAAATGGCCAAATGTAAGGGTTATGCTGCATGGAATAAATCAATTTCATTGAAATCTACTATCTGAGGTTATATGGCAACAGCAGACATCGTAAAACCGCCTCGTAGTACAACTGATACTGTGCTAAATGTCGTTGAACTACAAAACACCACATTTTAGCATGTGTACGCTGAGATGGCTGAAAGACACTCAAAGGATTTGTTGTATCGACTTGATGCAAGCAAACATCATTGTTTTACTCAAAATCAACTTTCCCAATGACTTGAAGCAGATTTAAGCAGGTAAACTAAGAATTTGTAGAAGCGGTCCACTGGACCCCCCCCCCTTAAGTCTCAGAGGGTGAAAAGGCTCAGGTCTCTGAGGGTTAACGGACATTTACAGTGTAGCATGATAACACATTATTGCATTTTTTGAAAAGGTGCACGATGGATCAGAAAAAAATTATATATTCGTATTCCTTGTGATATAGACCTATTGAATCCCAAATATTATTTCATTCACATTTCATTTCATTTAAAACAAAAATTTCCACATGCGCTCGGTTTCAAGTGAGAACAGCGAGAACTTTATGTAAATTGACAATTTCAGCACTCCAACTTGATTCCTTAATGAGACCATAGTGATTTCGTCGCCTCTAATCAATTTAAGCATAAGTATGTCTCTCTTTGTTTGATTCCTCTCTAGAGAGTGAGTCTGCGAAATGAAAGCTCCTTAAGCTTCATTTATTTCACGTCCGAAACCTCCGTTGGCTGATGAAATACAATTTATACCGACGTTTACGATCTCACTATCTTCATTTTACGACGCTCTTTAAACTTTTTCAATGGAACTAAGGCTGGCAGTGATCAAAGTAACTAGTTCGATGTCGTCAAAGCAAATTGATTGAGTTTCTTGGATTCTTGGCAAGAGTTTGTCTCAAATCCTGCTGCTGTGGTTTATAATGCATCTCTTGAGTTGCAGAGAAAAACATTCCGCAGGGATCTTGTGCTTTGATAAAGATGATGGCGTCATGCCTCAGGAGACATATATCCTTTAATGATACAAAGTTGTGAGCGATTTTTCTGAAGTAACTTAAGCGTTGTACAACAAGCAGAGCATTTCATTTCAAGTACCGTGCATGTGAATGGGTACACGGTAAATCGCTGGATACGAAGATTACATATAAACATATACCAAATTCACATACAATTTAAAACTAACATTTGATGCGATATTCTCGCATGTTGACGGAATTCTGGTATGTTTTTCATACGATATCTCACTTACTTTCGTATGTGATTGGTATGTAGCGATGAGAATCATCATATCTATGATTGGCCGTTTTACGATGAAATACGAGTTGTTGGAATGTTTTACATACGAGGCCCGATGCAAATTCGTCCTCATTCGTATGTCCTTCGTATGGAGAGCGTTAAGTCACATAGCAAAAATATATTTTTTTGTTTATATTATTTTATGTACTACATGCTACTGTCAAATAAATACCTTATTCCAGTAATACCATTCGTGAATATTTCTTTTTGATAGTGTGGTATATAGTAAGATCAGATTTATTGTGTATTTAATGCTGTATATCGTCGTTGCTACTCGCATAGAAACATTAACAGAACACTTGGTCACAACTACCTCATGAACCAAGTTGATTGATATCAATTCATTCATACGATATCTTTTGTGCAGCTGCGTCGATTTATATATCTGAAATATAACTATTTTTGCGTTCATGAAGTATAATGTGATTTTATTTCGGATTGATAATATGCTTAATTTCAAAATTACTTAATGCATTATTGTTGATGGTTGAATACTTATTGATTATATATGAAATGCCTTAGACTTACATGTATTAAAATCAAATTCAGCTTTGTAAGTTTGACTCTTGAATGTCATTATCTCACTACCTACAAAACAGTAGCAAGTACCATGAAACATTAGTGTGATCTTTATCGACAAAAGGCCTTGAATCAACATATTTTAGCCAAAATAGTTTGGCATTCATTCTTCGTATGTGATTGGTATTGAGCGATTTACAGTGATATATGTGTCAATTGTCGACTTCAAGGCTATTACAGTGTCAGCATAGTTGCAACACAGTCAATACAAGCACTTGTTGGTGGTAGGTAATCGTTTTACATATAAAGGTAAGACAAGAAGATGTCAGTAATCGTCGATTCTTTATGGGCAACACTTCGCAAACGTGCATTGAAAGAGAAATAAAGTCATTGCATAGGTCAAGTGAATGTAAGTAAGACATATCATCGTTTCTAGCATCGCTAAAATTGTGAAGACGCCAACAAACACTAACATTTTTGATGAATAGGTTAGAATTTGACTTTTCAGTCATGCTCATTTAACTTGCGATTTCATAATATATTAACACTGGAAGCGCCGATAAGCTGCGCCCTTAGAAACGCCGTTGTGGTCCAATATAATATAAAATATTATGTGGTCCAAGAGAATATAATAAAACTTTAATGCATCATCACATTGTCGTTGTAAAAAACGGAGCGCATGGCAGATCATGCAATACTTATTACTTATTAACGTATCGTACAACTGGCCGGTGTCTTTCCGCCAAGAATCTCTTTGGAAAAATTCTAAAACCAGTTAGAAGGGTACAAGTAGACTTTGAATCACAGAGTAAGTATATATTAGGTAGAGTAGCAATCAACCAGTGGCGTCGCGTGTTCCCAGACCATAGGCCTTCACTCGGCATTGGAATACTATTTCTATACCAAACACTTTTATGTTACAACATTAATTTTCATGAATTTAAATGAATTTTTAATAATATCCCGAACATTATTTAATAGCAAGTGAATGTGCACATGAGAAGTGATTGCTCATGTCGCTTAACCGCCTTACTCAAGGAGCTGAGACCACATTTTCTCGACAAAAAAAGGAGGCAAGGCCAACAGTTTCCTGTGTTTCTCACGGCTGGTCATTAAAATGTCTTGTGTAGTATTTCTTATTTCTTTCTCTGTGAGTACTTTCATTTTATATCAGGTGTTGGCCTACCTTGCTTGACGACTGTTATCTTTTCAGTGTATTCTCGTCGGACGAAAGGCGTGGTTATGATCTCATCTGCAGTACTAAACATAGCGTCACATCAATCACGTAAAAACAAATTATGGAATTCTACAGAATCTGGGTGTTCGAGTCAGATGCATTACTCTGCATTCATTGGAGAACGCTCATCATCTGATCGCAGTCTTGTCTGAACGTCAGCCATCTGCTACTGTTGACGTAGTGCCTCTCTGACATTAAGCGAATCCAGGAACAATTGGGTTGCGCTTCCCTTACTATATTTAGGTACCGCGCCTCGATCAAGAATAACGGAGAATTTCATTGCAAAAATTGGAGAAGGCAAAGCATTATGTCTATCGGGAAAGCCAATATTGACGCGGGCGCGTGAGCTTACTGCCTCACACGCACACCACTCTATTTCGCTGTCTGAACATCAGTGCCCCGTCTGAACACACGACTAGCTTGTGTGTCTAATTGTTCGAAGAAAACAGCTGTGATTCAAGCACGTGCTGCAAAACTAGAGGTTGAGCGTCTGATTTTGAGACGGAAAGCTGTGTACAGCTATCACGAGAAGCTATCGAATTTAAATGAATGATGACACTTTTCATTTTTATAATTGTTGGAAAATTATTTTTGAGGATGCGCAGAAGGCCTCGCAGGTACGGAGAAGAACGCCACTGGTAGCAACTCAGTGTTTATTAAATCCCCAATGTGCAAACAGTTTCGATTTTATCAAATGAACTCGAGGTGAACGCAGTTTGAATTGTTTCCAAGTGTGTGATATGCAAATTTTTTGCAGTTTTGAAGAAATTACCACGGAATTGACTGATCATGATAGTAAATGCATAAGGAATGATAGTTCTTATAAATCCTCTGCGTCATGACGGTCTTCGAAAAGGAATGTTTGTTAAATTAACAATTCGATAGGTTGCTATTACTTTCATGCTCAACCTCAAGAGTATTTTCTTAAGCGTGATCATTTCGCAAGCAACCTGTCACTGGTAGAACAAAATAACATAATCAAAGACAATGATTTCAATTAATTTCAAGAGATGTAAATGGGTCCACATCACTTTTCACACTCAAGAAATGAAACATAGATTTAGTGAACCATAAAATAATGCCGATGAAAATTGAATTAAAAACATGAAATTTCAACCAAGAATCACAATAAGATCTCGACTTTTCATTGAAGACCTATATTATAATGCAGTTCACAAAATTTCCCATGATCAACAGCATAATTTCCGCTTAGTTGCGATGCTTGTTAGGAAATATTCATTCCTTTTGATATCCAACTTGTTTCATGCTACTTATAAAGTGGCTTCATGTCGGTAGTATGTAAAATTGCAAAAATTCAGCTTCTTAAAAACTGCTCAAATAAATTTTGGAACCGCAGGAACGTAATTTCCGTAAAAAACTGAATCTTTTCATGCTAAAATTTTCACTGTATACAGACACTTTTTTGAGTTGGCTCTCAACCTACCATATACTTACTCTATGCTTTGAGTATTCTACACTGTAAACCACTCACTACCAAACACAGATGGACATGTTGTTTGGTTGTTGTTTGTGTGCTGAGAGTCAATCACAGTAGGAGTTGTTCTCATCGTTATGAACCAAACACATACGAACATATGCGAAAGGAAATAAATATTGTTATGAAAAAAATGCCAAATCTCTGACAATATAAAAGAATTTCGCATTAAAAGCAAATAATTCCGTAAATATTCTGAGATGAATCTGGATAAGCCTTGAGTAGTGCCATCAATAGATGAAATGATTGGGAAACCTTTTAAAGCGCCTGACTTGGTTTCTGAAGGCAGCAAATAAAGATCCAAGGTAATGGCTCACTGCATTTGAGACTGTCTCTTGTGGACGCGTATCATAAACGGAATTTTAGCGAAAGACAGCATGACATACCGTTACGCAGCCTTTGCACGACAGTGACGCGTCGCATACAGTCCATGCTGCAAAATAGGAGCCATAATTCCAATTTCTGGCCAATTAGTTACATTTGTCATGTCTGAAAAATGCATACGTTTCCTATTGAGTATTCAGTCAAAGATACAATGCTTTTTATAAATTTCACTTGTATGTTACTACATTTGCAAATCATAAATCAGTCATTGGAAGTTTTTTGGAATAAGAGGAGGATTAATAAAGTTTAAAAAAAATTGGTAAGATGATAGATTCGGCTGCATCATAGAAATTGATAACAATAAAACCTCTAGATTGGAAATTTAGCTTCATGTAATGCACAATAACGGCACATAAATCGCACGCATTTTCACTTAGATGCACCTGCCAACGTCTGTATCATTGGGTTAGAATCAGTCACATGAGTAAATCGAAGCTTTTAATTAGTTCTTCATGCCCCAACTTAGTTCCCTCGGTTGTGCCGCGACCTTGAGTCAATTTCCATTCTAGCCAACTTCAGATAAACAGTTTATTTCTATGGGCTGCATCCACTTGGCAAGATTCCATTTCATCAAATTCTTTGTCTTGGTTATGTAATCAAATTTGTGATATCAATCTTTTCGAATTCCAATTCGCAGGATCAGCGTAGTCCAGTTCACACGCTTTAGTCAAAATCGATGTTTACCCGCGATGCTAATTGACATTTCCAATTTCATTTGTGACAAACTGAAGATTTCAGCTGAAGTCAAATATCCCAAAAGAAATAAACTATGTATCGAGTAACATTGCAAGTTACAGACCAGATAAATTTACCTTAAGTTATCTAGCTCAGAATGACAGCTTCGACACATACAATTAACACCTGATGAAATGAAGCCACGAGCTCCTTTTATGCGATTGTATAAAAGTTGGAGTGATTCATATTCACTCCCACATCGACCACGATACAGTCCACTTCGAGAATGAATTTTGAATTTGTAGAAAGCCGAAAAGGAAGTTATCTGTTGTTTTTTGACACCTTTTTATTCCGCAAGGATAAAAAGTATCAATACGCATACGTTGCCTACTGCGAATTGCAAAGTACGGGGAAATTTGAGCGCCGATAGGTTCTATCTTACGTCGTCCAGCGCACATCACCATCCACACGACAACTTCACTGTTGATATTTTAAAGAAAAAAAGGAGGCCATCCAGAAAGCGATTGATCAACCAACGACTTCAATGAAGCGAATATATTCCTCTGCATTTCAATGCGATGGCATTGACAACGATGTTTTTGTTCCCAGTTTCAAATCCGTCAAATCGTCGTTATACTACAAGCGAAGTGAACGTCTGCCACCACAGCCACAGTCTTTGTCAGAAGTCAAGATTGAAGGAGAGTGGAATAAAACAAAGGCCGGTTTGGACTTCCTTCAGATTGATGATGGCACAGAGAAAAAAATTCTGGTATTTTTTACGATTCCAAATCTCCGAATTCTTGCCTCGGTGAAATCCATTTTCATGGATGGAACTTTCTACGTAGCTGCTCGTCTGCTTTACCAGCTCTATGTCATATGCATCCACTCATTCAACGTCTTGATTCCGGTTTGTTATGCTCTTCTGCCAGACAAATCGGAAGAAACATACAAGAGACTTTTCGATCTGATCAAAGTGAAAGCCCATCAGTTCAACATGGAGATCAGACCCGAAATCGTTCATATGGACTTTGAACGGGCGGTGATCAACGCTGTCGCTCATTCTTTCCCGAACTCGTCCATTCGAGGCTGCTATTTTCACTTCACCCAATCAATCTGGTGAGGAGTTGAGAGATATGGCCTCACAAGTCTACACAGACAACTCAACAGTCGCAACACTTGTGCGAAGAGCTCTTGGATTGCCATTTCTGCCCATGGACAAAATTGACGATGTTTGGCTGAGAGTGATCGGTGAGTGCCCCACGGAATGCCAGGATTTCGTTGACTACGTCACCTCAACCTATGTCGATGACATCGATGCCCTGTTCCCCAGAGAATTATGGAGCCACTACGACAATGAAAGCGGTATTCGTACCAACAATGCTTTGGAAAGCAGGAATGCAAAGTTTAGAACGTAAGTTCTATTTACTGTTTCAATCTTTTCTTCTGCAGATTTTTGAACGTCATCCCAACATATTCAAGTTCATAGAATGCCTCCAGGAGATTCAACAAGTCGAGGAATCTCGAATTCGAATGCTGAGGACAGGAGCGTCACCACCAGCTCAGCGTCGAAAGTACGCCAGAGCAACCTCTAGACTCCAACGTCTGAAGGGGAGACTGGAAGCCGGTGAATTGGACGCATGGGAGTATTGTGGACTCTGCAATTTGGACTCAACATCTCAGAAGTTGAGAAAATAAAAGATGCATGTGTATTCAATTTGTTGTTCTTATTTCAATTTTGCGTGAACAGCACAGTGCGGTGCAATATCAGAAAGCAACTTTTTATTAGCAGATGTAGTCAATTTGTATTTATACACGTAGCATAGGCTACATGCAGGCACTAGACAATCATTTGGAAGCAGCTTTAAAGGCATCGGCTTCTGACAATATAATTTGAACCAAATGTCCATTCCTTTTGCTATTGTTGTGACAGCAAGTAGATAAGCAATTGATAAGTAGACAAATTGACAATTAAGTGTCACAGCGTGTGGTAATTCTTGATTTTGATAGTGAATCTGGTGAATTGGAATACTTATTCTTGGATCGTGTGAAGTGGAATCTTGTGATTTGGAAACAGTGCTAAACGGATCTGACGAAATGGAATCCTGTCAAATGGATGTCACCGATAGATCCATTAGGCCAAATATCGCTTAACGGAAATTTCGCTTTGTAAGTTTTCTTATTCAACGATAATGTTTTCTGAGATCTAAAATCTAAAATCAGTATACCAAACATACTTAAAATTTCAGACTGATAAAGTGAATGAATGGAAAATGGATTGAGTTTAACGGAGTCACGCTTTGTATTTTCTTGCAACTTCTTTTCCGGGAAAATATTCAAAGGTTTGTTGCAATTGCTTCTCGTAGAACTGATCATGCTTATAGCGCTGATTTTGGATGACTGCCTCTAATTTTCCCCCAAGTAGTATTTTGCCTTGCATATCTGCTAAGATTCAAGCCGAAGATATAATATTGAGATTTCTACAATAGGTTTGCGACAGCCAGGAAGCGCTGTCAGCTTTGCAGTCATATCTCTGATAAGATTTAAACTTATTTAGCGATCTAAACTGCAGCCTCTAGAATAATTTATTCGTCTCTCTTTTTTTGGGCGATTGCAATAGTGGCTTTCTGGTATAATTGTTTTATATGCATTTCCGACTTTGTACCCCTAGCGTTGGATTGATATGGTTGCTGCCCCGGCGCTTTACAGATCGACAACACGCACATAAGTTGTGTTTTCTAGCTTTAGGCTGTAGATGCATTTCCACTTTGATCGTTGCACTTGAATAGTTTGGAAAATTGCTTGGATTCTGATGACAGTTGTTTGGAATGAATGAATTTGGCAACCTTCTGTGTTTTTGGATGTCCTGTCGTCAAAATGGCTTCATAATCATCCAACAATGCATCACTTTACATGCAATCAGTGCATTATCAAATAAATAGATGTACTATGGGTCAAAAAATGTTAGAAAAATTTCTTATGATTTGCAGCATTTCGCGTGAAAGATCTTCGTCTAATATGCTGAAATAGGTCGCGGAATAACAAACAGAACACATTCAAATAAAATCCTCATATCTTAAGACGAGACCGTAAATTCAGATCAACAAAAATAATTTCGCCGCTAATTTTATGCACGACACTATGCTGTGTGCTCGATAGCATCAATTACAGAGAATTGCCGACGACGCTTAATTTCTTTAAAGCATGATAGTTTATCGAAGCAATGGGATACGGTGAAAAGGAGAAAACTTTTACATATCAAATATCAAACTGATTTATCAAAAATGGGCTTAGCTAATAAGCAAGCCGATATTTTTTTCAGTGGTACTGCAACTCTTCTAACAAGCATATGTGGAATAATAATGCTCGTATGTAATATAAAGCTAATGTGAAATCTATTATGAAGAACAGCTCGCTAGATGAGTCATTGATTTGTGCATGCTGAATTATATTCACCGAGAAGAAAGATTTGAACATGAAGATTTCAATGATAGAAATTGCTGTATAAAATAATTGAGTGCATATTTCGGCCATGCAATGATGTTCAAGAAAGCAGACATCCAAAGAATTCAAGTGATAAAGAAGTTGCACTAAGACGACTGCTTAAAGGACCATTACTTGACTTCATAAAAAGCAGTGTTTGAAACGCATTTGAATTTCTAATGCCTTACTCTGTATGCACTGAATATCGTATACTACCAAGCCCATGAAATGCTTGCTACCAAATGTTTATTACTGTTCATCTGGTGGTGTTGTTTCTGTCTGGTACTGGTAGTGAAGCTACCAAGCATGTGTGGTGCACACTAAATGCTTCTTTTCCTCTAATCGCAAAGCAGTTAATCGTCAAGACAAAATTAACTGTAAATCGAATTATTTTCATAAGATTGTGTCATTAATGGTAGCAAGTTTACACCAGTAGAAAAGTTGAAATCAATGCTATTGATAATTGTTTATCCGACTGTCATCTGAATTCTCCATTATCGATTTCAATTTAGTCTCTTTCGAGTTTTGCCTTTGTTGATAGCATGCTTGATAAAACGGTTGTGTTCAGACTGTGGTGGATTCCTCACTCTCGAGAAAAAATGATTGTTTACTTTTGAAACTGTCAGAATGCTTTAGCAATTTTCAATACTTTTTCATGATTTAAATGGTATTTGTAAAGTTTGCATTGGATAGATTCATGGCACATTTCAAATTTAGACTTTATTTTCCAATAATTTTTTAAAGCTATTTTCATGACGACTCAAAAGCCCTACATCCAATGATGTTTAAAGTTTCAAGTTTTTTTCATGCTATATATTCGTGTAAATTTTTTGAAGCACCGTTCTCAGTTACTCCTTAAATGTATTTCTGTTTTGTCATGATGCACATGACAATTTACAAAGCTCACATTGCAAATTATCTGAGGTGCTTTTTGCAGGTTACACACTTAGCCTACCCACATCATTCTATAAAAATGACAGTTTCAAAATGATGTTTTAGTCAAAAACAGCCTTGTGAGCTGTACCGTGCTGCTCTGAAATTTTTCTAAAACACCAGGCAAATTTGTTGTGTCGAATTGTCAGTTTATTTTTCTGCGATTGATCAAATGTCTTACTATTTGACAAATTAACTCCCATGGCAAGCTTATTAGGGGAAATTTGTAATTTATTTTGTAATTTCATCCAAAGGATACTGTTGTTTGCTCAAGTTTGATGCTTCTCATTTATGAGTTAGTGAAATTAGGACACGAACTGAAACTCCAACTTTTATTGCAGCTTATTATTATATGAGTATTAAAATCAATTGATATCAAAATATTGATAAAAGACATAATTTTCAGTGTCAGAGGTGTTGACGATATTTTGAAGCATGCTGTATATTTTTGTCCAATAAAGAATCCTAAACTATTCACATCACGAAAAAGATGTTGGGAAATTCGCACGGTCAAAACAGGGTGTCCATGAAGTTTGTACCTGGTTTTAACTTACTGTCATTTTAATAGAAAATGTTCAAAATCAAATTTGATACATTACACGTAGTGATGAGAACCTTAGTTTTGTTTACAACAATGCTTGATGTCACAATTTATTTCAAACACAAACTGCCAGATGCTATGTATACCTTATTTAGCACAATTCTCGTAAACAGCACACACGCTTATTTTTTATCATGGAAAGCATATCCTCGATTGCAAATTTAAGCTTTGTATTACCAGAACCTGCTCGTGTAAGACAGAATATTAATTAATATATTTGGATAAAAGCTGAGAGGAAATTTAAATAAGTTATTCATGTGTGAATTTATGATGATTCAAATCACAGGAAAAATTCAATCTGTCGGCATGCTAGCTACTGATGGCCGTATTCAACATTATGATGCTTGTGGCGAAGCTGAAATCTGATACATTGGTTGAATGCCAATTGATAAAAGGGAAGGCAAGAAATATTCCCACTTACAAACATAGGACTATGACACTAACTTGCGCGAGGCTTATTGAAACGGGTTCATTCCAAGATTGACATTGCTCTGGGAGACCTAGCGGAGAGCAGGATAAAGTTCACGAGTATGAAAAGAAGAGTTCAAATTAACGAGATCTTGCAAGAGTACATCTCAGCATCACTTCGCAAAGCAACGTCGTTGGCTGAGATTGGAACACTGCTCCATAAAGCAATACAGAAAAACTTACGCTGTTTGAGATTTTCTTTTCTCAATAACTACAGGCCTACAAAGATGAGAAAATGGCAAGGATTGCCATGTGTAAAGTTTGTCATGAAGTTATTCACTCTGACGACGAATTTTTTAACTATACAGTCTGATTAAGAAACGTTCACTCTTTGTGGGAACAACTGGCACAACTGTGTCATTTGAAGAATAGGGTTCTTGACTGTGTCGCTGAGGTGTAGGCCTAGTATTCCAGGGTCGCTGATTACAGAGTGGTGAACGATGTTTCATCATGAGATCATTGATCATATTTTTTATGTAACTGTTGCTGTCAATAACTACAATGCCGCGTTTGAATTTGCTTTTATTCTGGAACTGAAGATGTGAAGGAAACTCAATCCCACGCCGCTCCATCAGGATGGTACTCAACTACAGTGAGTTTTGGAAATTCGAAGATTCCTAACTAACAACCTTCCCGGAAGATGGATTGGAAGGGGTGGCGCTTCTCCAGACCGCCAGAAACCCAGATTAAGTCCTCTGTTTTTTATTTGTTGTGATGAACTAAGGATCGTGTGTGTTGGGAAAGACCACACCGCCTAAACCAAATTTTTCAATTCCTAGGAAAAGAAGTTTCGACAATATCACCCTTGAAACCACATGTCTGAAATTTCAAACAGGCCTTGAACTTCGCCGTCATGAGAACAAATATTGTAAAGCGTTGGTAATGTTTTGAGTATTATTTCTTCATAAGAAATAGCTCTATCAGTTCTACATATTGGATATGTAAATAACTGGCACCAATGGCTTCATAAAGGCATAGTTTATACTTGAAAATATTTGTCCATCGGAGAAACTTTTCACTTCAGGTGTTCTTCAAAATGTTTTTCTGAGATAGTCACAGATATTTGATATTGAATATTGCTGTACGCAAAACTTAGGGGTCTCATCATTAAATGTGATGGATCAAATATGAATTTGAGCATTTACTTTCAAAATAACAGCGGGTTAAAACCAGATACAAACTTTATGGACACCCTGTATTTCGCCGTTTCTATGTTGAATCAGGGATACTGTTCAATTTTCTCTCGTGAGGACAAAACTATTACATGCCAAAATGATCCATGAAACGTTAGGTTTCTCTTGGTGCAATGTCTATCAAAATTGCATTACGACTTCAGCGCGAATTTGGCAATTCTAAATATATTGATTTAAGGTTTTGTCAATATACATCGCTCCAAAGTTCCATGGTGCTTGCTTCTGTGTTATGCGTAGAAAGGTATTGACATTTGAGAGTCAAATTTACAATTTATTTCTATTATTTATTCAAAATTACAATTCGATTCTATTACACGCAAGTCTATGACATTTTATGAATATTTAATAGGCACACAAGTGTGAGCACTATGTATTATGAAATTTTAAAATTTTTCCCTTAATTAATCCTAAATAAATAGGGCCCGCGGAACAATTTTTCACGAGGGGGGGCATAAGATTTGTGCAATGTTTCATAATAATAAGATCCTATATACATAAAAGATACTGTTTATTAACATTTTTCGCCATCACAATGTAAGCATCATTGATATATATATATATATATATATATATATATATATATATATATATATATATATATAAATAAGAAATGTGCGCTCCTGCCCCACCGAGAATTGTACTCTCCTGCCCCACTTGTACATGAAGGGACCAGGGCCTACAGCAATCGTCGGACCAGGCATTTGGAGGTGCCCTGACTGTCATATATCTTCATTCATATCAGTACAAATCACAGCACAATCATATTCCGCAAAAGCTAGCTCTAAATACAAAAATTGAAGGGACCAGGGCCTACAGCAATCGTCGGACCAGGCATTTGGAGGTGCTGTGACAGCCATAGCACTTCTTTCACATCAGTACATATCAATGCACAATCATATTCCGCAAAAGCTAACTCTAAATACGAAAATTGAGGGCCTACAGCAATCGAGGGACCAGGCATTGGAGGTTCTCTGACTGTCATATATCTTCATTCATATCAGTACATATCACAGCACGATCATATTCCGCAAAAGCTAACTCTAAATACGAAAATTGGGGGCCTACAGCAATCGAGGGACCAGGCATTGGAGGTTCTCTGACTGTCATATATCTTCATTCATATCAGTACATATCAATGCACAATCATATTCCGCAAAAGCTAACTCTAAATACGAAAATTGAGGGCCTACAGCAATCGAGGGACCAGGCATTGGAGGTTCTCTGACTGTCATATATCTTCATTCATATCAGTACATATCACAGCACGATCATATTCCGCAAAAGCTAACTCTAAATGCGAAAATTGAAGGGACCAGGGCCTACAGCAATCGTCGGATCAGGCATAGGTGCTGTGACAGCCATAGAACTTCTTTCACAACAGTACATATCAATGCACAATCATATTCCGCAAAAGCTCATACGTGGGGCAGGAGAGTCAGTGGGGCAGGGGTGCACAGTGGGGCAGGAGCGCACAGTCGTGGGGCAGGGGCGTACATTTCATATTCGTCCGTGGGGCAGGAGTGTACAAGTGCGGCAGGAGAGTACAATTCGGTGGGGCAGGAGCGCACATTTCTTATCTATATCTATATATATATATATACATAAAAATGTATATATAAATAACTAAAATCCCAACACTAGAATCCCAAATTAAAAATGAACCACCTTATGAGTGCTGATGCATTTCGTTGACTTTAGTCAACTTGTCAAAGCACTAAAATGAATGTTTATTGAAATCATGCAGTATACAAATTCAAAGCACACAAAATACCAAGACATAGGACAAATCATTAACTCAAGAGGAATTCCATGAAGGATGAAATATCTTAATAAAATGAGATTCTTTAGCCTCTCTCTGTACTCGAGACATCTCAGGTGCTAAAAGAAAAAATGGCATAGCACGAAAACCTTTGCCACAGTTATTGATGTGGCGGCTTACTTTTAAGATGGAATATCTCTCATTACGAACTTGTTGTCTATGAACTGTCATTCGGGTTTTGAAAAGATCACCTGTTTGTCCCACATAAAACTGATTGCATTTATTGCAGGTGAGCTTGTAAATTATGTTGGAAGAATAACAATTCATGTTTTGTTTTATTTCAAATGTTTTTCCGTTAAAATTCACTGTTTTTCCACATTCTATAATTTCACAGCATTTACATCGTTTCTCCCCACATTTTTGAACGCCAGTTATCGTTGTTCGATTTGCTGATCTTAGATGAGATAAAATAGATTTCGGCTGTCTATATGCAGTCATAAATTTGCAGTTTTTGAACTTTTCCAGAACGTTGATACTAGACGATAATGGTTGGATGATTTTTCCAAAAATGTCAGGATTTTGTTTGTTGTAATCTTGTATGAAGGGAATGATTTTTTTGTTCTCATATTTATTCATGTTAGTTACAAATATATTCGCTCGATAAATCGCGTCGTCAACTAGACAAGAGGGATATTTTAAGTCAAGTAACCGTCTTTTCAATTCTTCATATCGGTATTGTCTTTTTTCTTCATTCGACACAATAATTCTTATTCGTCGTGCTAAATTATAAGGGATATTTCGTATAATATGCTTGGGGTGCGAAGAGTGAAAAGGTACATAGCTCGATGTGTCCGTGGGCTTTTTGTAAATATCCGTTTCAATGGTATTGTCTTCATTGATCGTTACTTGTACATCCAAAAAATGCAATGATTTATTACTCATTTCTCTCGTAAATTTTATTGAGGAATGTAATTCATTAATCATGTCGAAAAACACATTAGGGTCTCCATAGTCCGCATTCCAAATAATAAAACAATCATCTAAGAATCTTTTCCATGATTTTGTGATGTCATCGATGTTAGTTGGAAACAATTCTTGAATTTGACTCTGCATTCGATCTTCTAAGAATCCCATTACTAAAGTGGCATATGTTGGGGCCACTTTGGTCCCCATTGCTGTTCCGGAAACTTGAACAAAAAAATCGTCTTCAAACGAAAAATAGTTGTTCTCTAATATAGGTCTCATGCCCTCCATTACAAAAGTCTTTTCAAAGCGGTTCATAATTTTGCCATCAACTTTGCTCAACCAAAAGTCCAGAGCTTGGTATCCTAAGTTGTGGGGGATGTTGGTATACAGAGAGATGACGTCAAAACTAATCAAAAGAGAATTTTGTTAAACTGAAACAGGCAAGCTTTCAAGGAAGTGAAACGTATCCTTGCAATAGCTTTTCAGAGATGGCACCATTTGCTTTAAAATTTCGTCTAGAAATGCGCTAAGCCGACTGGTAGGTGCATATCTACTGGACACAATAGGTCTGAATTTTAAATTGTTTGGAGGAGTTTGCATAATGTATCTATAATTGTCTGGTGCAACGTTTGTGAAATAGCTGGCATGCTTATGGATTTTAGGTAGACCATAAAGATAAGGCGTCGCCGGTCGGAATCGAGTCAGAAACTTGAATTCTTTGCTAGTGAAGCAAATTACATAGTTCTTGCATAAATTACAGACTTTCTGCAATATTTTCCAGTTGCTGTAATCCTGAACATGTTTATATGTAGCAGCATCCGATAAATGTTCATCAATTATTCTACGTCTATAAAAACTGTAATCTAGCAGAACTATAGCCCCACCTTTGTCAACTCCTGTTATGTATAAATTTGTCTTTTGTTTTAGAAGTTTTAGAGCAATAAATTCATCTTGTGATAGATTTTTTGCTTTTCTAGTCGAGTGTTGCTCATCAAGAAATTTTTCCGACGTCTTCCCCATAATATTCAATAAATAATCCAATTCGATGCTGCTGCCTTTTGGAGGCATATAGTCTGACTTATCATAATTCAAATTTAGCTCGTTACTTGTAACAGTTTCTGCAAACATGTCTTGAATGCGCAAACGTCGAGAAAAATCATATACATCAGTCTTTAATTTGTCGATATTTCTGTAAGGAGTTGGGGTAAATTTTCCACCTTTCGACAGAAGCTTCTTACAATTATCATTTAGGATTTCCGAAGACAGATTATAGACTGCAACGCCTTTTACTCTAAAAAAGAATCCAAGTTGTTCGGTTCTTCCTCTGCATATTCCATTATGCTGTCTGCCTGGTTATTTCTATTTCCAAATCTACTGAAATTATTTCTATTATTAAATCTATTGAAATTCCTTGTGTTGACATTTCTGTTAAAGTTCCTATCATTAGCATTATAATTAAACACATTCCTATTGTCATATCTATTCCGGTTCCTGTTAAAGGCAAAATTACGTTCCATTTTGTTCTGGTAATTCCTTGGCTGCTGAAACCTAGGCTCCCTCCAATTCCTATTATTAGATTTGAATCTGTAGTTTGATGTTGGACTTTCATATTGGTATCTATTACCCTTAAAGGGACTGTCCACCGAAATCAAATGAGCCTCAGATTTGAAGAACTTACTTTTTTTCTCAAATATAAGCTCGCTTAAAGCCTCTTCCTTTTTAGTTGAATCATTCCAGTTTTGGATTCCTTGTTCTGCCATTTCTTGGTTGCAGTTTTGAATTATCAGGGAAATGATTTCACCATCTATTTGTTGTATGAACTCTTTCTTAACACCAGCTGTCATTCTCAGACGCTTCACTTCATGGTCAACCTCTTTGAGCATGAGTTCTTTTGTAAGGTTGCGCTCTAATTCGGATTGCCCATTAACGCGATTTTTGAAGAATTTTTTTGGTATCTTTGGTGATTCTATAATAATAAAAATAAAAATAAACTAAAAAAAAACTAAAATAATATAAAGAAGGAATCAAAAAATGGTCAATAATAAGCAAATAATAAGGGCTTATTATTTGCTTATTATTGACCATTTTTGGATTCCTTCTTTATATTATTTTTCAACAAAAATGGATTCCAGGAGAGGACAGGCTTTAACTAGAGGTGAACATCATGCACAAGTACTATTTGATAAAATGGATAATTTGGAAAAGAAATTCAATGGGTTAAGAAATGCTGTAGAGATGATTTACAAGCTTTTAAGCGCTTTTAATTCGCCTTTTATGAAGCGCACCGCAATGAAGCGATTGCAAGAATATACGAGAATGCCTTGCAAAATGAGATGCCCAGAATTCCAAAGAAGCTATTCAAAAATCCGATAGCACAAAATCACAATCAAGTTAGCCAGTTAAGGAAAGAACAGAGTCTAAAGCAAGTTGAACACGAAATCAAAAGGCTAAGATTAATAGCGGAAATTAAGAAAGGAATCATAAAGGAAATTGATAATGAAATGGCCGAATATTTTTATACCAAATATAATTTTGAAGAAGCAGAACTGCAGAAGAAACAATGGGAGGAAATGGTGCTTAATGAGGAAAAGAGAAGCTGCTTCATCTGGGAGAGTAAACAAGGTTTCTTTAAGTCGGACAAACATCTGATAATGATTAACAGCGAAAGAAAACATATATCTAAAGACTCACATAGCAGTTTTCAGAATTCCAGAAGAACTACATGTAACCTCAACAATTATCAAAACAGGCAACGTATTGATTGTGCGCCTATCAGAAACTCCAATCTGAATAATGAAAGGGTCAATGTACATAACAATTTGAGAAAAGGAGGCCCTAATAATATTCATTCATACCATATTAGGCCTACATGTACCTGCAAATGTACATGCACATTGGAACAAAAGCCTTTCAATTTCTACAGGCATAATAGACATAAAAGAGATATTCATTTTGTGAACAGTAACAATTTCTATGAGTGATATTTTCCATGAGTCTACTAACATTCAAAATCTAATTTGTATCTCTGTGAACATGAAATCTATAACTTGTGCTATAATTTGAAAAATAAATCATATATCCTTTGAAAAGTCCCAAGAAGGGACGTAACCGGTTAGGATACACCTCAGTTAAGTTTGTTTTTCTTTTGGGCTTATTATTTGCTTATTATTGACCATTTTTGGATTCCTTCTTTATATTATATATATATATATATATATATATATATATATATATATATATATATATATATATATATATATATAGTGCAAAGTATAATCATGAAAGCTACTCATAAATCACAGACTTCGATAGAAGTTGAAGATGCATAAAATTCAACGAATTGATGCACAAAATCTGTTGATCAATGTGAACATCTTTCATGTGAAATATAGCTAGTACCAATGCTCTGTTATAAGTAATATAGTTGTATCACATGTCTAATTGAAATTACTGCAGTTCATCGATCATCTTAAAAAGATCAATTCATTGTATAAATTTTAGTGATATATCACTTCTCTGCTACACAATTATGCCATATTTCCATGTTAAATGAAATGAAAGAAAAGCAAGCAGCCTATTCAAAATTTCAACAGTAAGTGTCTTTTAGCCTAGGGCTTTCAATATAATGTCATACTGATTGTGATTATTATAAACAAGTGTTTGTTTGCGTACAATATTATATTTCGCACGGAAAAAGATCACACGCGCTAGGAAGAGAACACTTTTCGTCGTTCATTTGTCTAGGAAATGAAATTGTCGCATAAGTCATCCGTGTCGATGTTGTCGACCACTGTCTTGTGAATTTTATACGCTGCCAAGCGGTAAGCCCTCCCTGTACCATGCTGCTTCTTTGCCGATTTTTTAGGCTTCGAAGGGTGCCGATCGTTCCTTCAGCACTAGCCGCAGAAACAGAAAATGTTAATAAGAGTCTTGCTAACCGAGTCACCTCCGGAAAGAACATAGAGATGTCTCAGGACCTGATCTTAGATCTCTTTGTTTATGAATTTATTATACATGTTTGTATAGAAAATGTCAACCATATGCCATAGCATTCTATTCCAATCTCATTTGGTAGAAAGATGTCCTCAGACTTGAACAATTTAAGTACAACAATTCCTTGGCAGCCGTAGACGCTGCGTTTCGCCCTACAAGGGCTCGTTAGTATGGATCGGAATGGCCCAAACTAGCTTAACATATCTAGAATGGCTGAACAAGCTGAAGGACTGCACAACAGGCTGCTCTGGATTTATTTATCCTGGCTTTGCGAAATTTTAAGCCATTCTAGATATTTTAAAGCTAGTTTGGGCCATTCCTAGCCGTACTGACGAGCCCTTGTAGGCGAAACGCAGCGTCTACGGATGCCAAGGAATTGTTGTGCTTAAATTGTTCAAGTCATCTTTCATCTTTCTACTCAATGCCCAGGCGAACTGGCACTCTGCAATCTTCATGGCAATCTACATGTACATCGAATTTTACATTCTTGCATGGGGCATAATATGCAATGAGCATTTAAAAGTATGCGTTATAGTGTGAGTGTGTTTGAAAGCGTAGACTTTTGAGTAATTATTTCAACATATCTAATCCTACTTTTAAGCTACCCACAAGATGAGACGTGAAACCATCTCATGATCGTAGCTGCTGGCTAATCGAAAGCAACTTTCAGCTTCCGTCTTGAGACTAGGTCGGTCCTTCTCAGACGGTCGATCCGATCAGGGTCCCTGCTATCTTCTCAGACTGTCAAAGTTGTTGCTTGATCGACATTACACCCAGACAGGTCATCCGAACCAGGTGGGAGGAGTGCTTAATTTTCTCATTAAACATACAGTAACTGGTGGCCAACCGTTTCTGAGGGTCATCCTACTTCTATTGGCTGGATCGGTGGTGCGCTAAGCCCATGAGCTATTCTTCCTTCGACTGCTTCATTAGCGGAACTCTTCCGCGTTCCCACCAAAGAGAAACACCCGGACAGGAGTGCGGGGCCGAGGTCTCTCACGTCGAAGTTAGTTGTAACTGCCTCCAGAAAGGACACGGCGACTGGGCTTCAGGAGCCGCTGAAGGGATTACTCTATACCGCATTGTACCACCGATTTTGAGTGTGAAAATATCAATTTCATCAATTCATATTGCATTTCACTTACCGTAAATTCAAGTCAAAGTGCAGAAAATCCGCTAAGCGTTTAACAAAATCTGTTATATGTGCACGACGCGTTAGAAGTCAACTACGGTCTCTCCTTTGATGCATAAGTAATCCACCACCTCAGAAGTAAGAAAAGTGCTGTGCAATATGCCTCTCAAAAAATCATCCGGGTTTGATCTAGTTCCGACTAGAATTTATAGATTTCTGGCGGGCGTTATTTCTGAACCGTTAACACATATATTTAATTGCTCACTGTCAACATTGACTTTTCCTGCGAGTTGGAAAATTAGTGTCACAGTCCCAATACCTAAAAGTCAACCGCCTGATATAAACAATCTGCGATACATCTCGATCTTACCTCCTCTAGCGAAGATTTTGGAACGAATTGTACTCAATCGTTTTGCAGACATGTTCTATATAAATTATGGCCTCGAACAGCATGGTTTCAGGAAAGGTGCCTCGACTACAACAGCCATTTTGAAGTTACTAGATACATCATTACGCATCATCGATGAAAGGCAGAATTTTGGTTGCGCAGTCTTGAGCTGTGATTTGTCAAAGGCGTTCGATTGTGTAAATTACAATGTGTTATTTGAGAAATTGCAGACTTTGAATTTTCCTATCGAGCTCATTATATGGTTGAAATCATTGTGTGAAAATAGAACCACTTTCCTGAAGTTAAAGGATGTGTATTCCCGATCTGTGAGCATTACTTGCGGAGTACCACAAGGATCCGTTTTAGCCCCTTTTCTTTTTTGCCTTTATGTTAGTGACTTACATAGTACCTCAGTGAATAATGTAGTGCTTAAATATGCGGATGATATAAGTGTAATCATTCCTTTACCAAAAAACGATATTGATGACATTCGCTCTACGGTTAATCGTGAAATAGAGAATGTTGAATTGTGGTGCACAAAAAACTTTTTGAGACTAAATACAAAAAAGTCTAATGTGATGATTGTTTCTCGATCACCTGTTTCCTTAGACAATTTTTCTTTCTCTGTAAACTACGTGAAGTCCATCAAGTATCTCGGAGTCTGTATGAATAATAAGTTAACTTGGGACGACCACGTAGATTATTTCCGAATAAAATGTAGCAGACGCTTGCATATCATCAGACGTTTAAAGTCACTTATTTCTGCAAATCAATTGCATGATGTATATGTAGCCATCATCCGCTCTGTTTTAGACTACGCATGTGATCAAATTAAGACACGACACGGTTAAAAAATTCGAAGAATCCAGGAAACGGAAGACGCCAAAGTTAAACAAGCCTTTTGAAACATTTGTTGGGCTCTCTAAAAAGCATTGTAGAATACTTTCAACTATTGAAAACCGAGCACATCGTATAATTTATGATGGTGTTTCAAAGTGTACTAAGTGTGACGATACTATACATAGACGATTGCAACATTCTTTGAAACTTTTCAGACAGATTGAAAACGACCAAAATCACATCTTGAGAGACCTTCTGCCTGAAAGATCTCAACGGTCGAACAGATTCGTTTTCCCATGTATCCGTACTGAAAAATATGCCAGATCTTTTTTCCCATTTTTACTTCAGCAACTGTGTGTACACTTTAACGATATTTTAAATGATATGTAGATGTAAAATGACCTCAGTTTGTATGCATTTATTTTTCGGTCTTCTTTACTTGTGTATGTGAAAATTTGTGATATGACTATGTAATGTGTATATGATTTGTGTATATGACTGTCTTGATTTTCATTCAGCTTGAAATAAAACGCTTACTTACTTACTTACTTACCACCATTTAAGATATCTTGAGAGCGAATCGAATAAGGAGCACATGTTGTAAGCCTTCCAATTGGCAAGCCACTTCACATGTGAGTGGATGGTCCATGGGTCGCACGGATTTGAAAGCACTTTGTCGACTTTCTTGCGTCAGAACTCGCAGAGTTAATGAGGAGAACATCTAATTCAGGTGTATAAAGATGAATACGTAATATCTCAGCAGTTGCCGGCAGCCAAAGCTGCAGTATTATAAATAAACACTTTGCGGAGGTGGTCACAATCCTTGGTTTCACATGTTCATGTGTTGATTAACTTTCTGTCGGTGATGTAAGCGGAAATGATGCAGCGTGATAGAGGTCGTTTCATCTCCCGACTTTAACAAAGTACGAGTATTAGATTGCAAATGATCATCAAGATGAATATTTTAACAGGTCAAATTTGAGGGGGGCAAACACACATGTGGCCCCGGCAAATTTTTCGAGGGGAGGCCTGGCCTCCCCTGGCCCACCACTTCCGCGGTCCATGTAAGTAATAACACATCTAAAATTCATAGAGTCAAATGAAATAAGGTTTAGATATACAAATCAACATGGTTGCAATGAAGTTATTGTTCAATCGCTCTAACGTATTGACTTTTAGTCAATTCAGTGCATAGAGTTTAGCTTATTCAGAGTCGTGTTTAAGTCACCGTTAAGGCCGATTCATTGCCATCCATACGGGAAGTCGAAGTGATGAAATGTCATCACAGGGAGAGTTTGCTACATAGCCTGTGCGCAATGCGGAAATAGTTAGATGTATCCTAACTCGCCTTATTTTGCGCACGGAGTGTCGGAGAGAGTCCCATACGTGGGCGAGGTGATGATGCTAGTCACGTGCCAATGTTGACGGTGAATGACGGGAGATTTCCCTCTTCCCTTGTCTGGGTTCGCAACGTACATAAATCAAGTTTATTTCGTTATGATGCTGTTAAACCAAAGTCACTCGAATACATTCAAATTGTGCTAAATGCTGACATTATCTTTTCTGCATGCTATGTCCCACCGGGTATGACTTCTGGCACTGCTCATGAAATTGTTGGCTATTTATGTGACTCTATAGATCATGTTAAATCATCTTTTCCTCAATGCAGCGTCATACTTTGTGGGGATTTCAACAGACTAAACCTTACACAATTCGAAGTTTTCCATAATGCTAACAGTGTCGTTCATTCCCCTACTAGATTGGACTCAATTCTTGATTTGATTTTCCTGGATGAAAACATTCGTGACGATTACTTGAAGTGCCAAATATATCCTCCTATTTCATCATCAGACCACAAAGTTGTATACTTACCTGTTTCATATATCTGCAACACACACTTCAGAGATACTATGCTTTATAATTATTATAATGAGCACAATCTATTTACATTTCAAAATTCACTTGAATGTGTCAATTGGTTACAACTCTATCATTCTATTGATGACATTGACACTAAGACTGAAATATTTTACGATTTGATCTCATCGTCATTTGAATTGATACCGAAAGACATTGTGCGTATGACTGAAAGAGACAAACCATGGGTTACTCCTTTTACAAAATATCTGATACAGAAGTGTTGGGACTCCTACAGAAGTGGTAATTATGCCATGTACAATCATTATAAAATAAAAGTTCAATGAGAAATTTGGGCCGCGAAGCAATCATGATGAAAGCGGTGTTTAAGAAATAAAGGTCATATCTGGAAAGTTGTTGATTCTGTACGTAGGAAAACCTCTACAGTGTCAAAAGCTGAGTTTTCATCTGAAGAACTCAACAATTACTTCAAAAGCATTTTCACTACCCGATTAACCAAATTCAATGGCACTCTATGGCATTCTATGACACGCAATTGGAGTGCCATAGCACACCTTAACGTTCAATCGAAGTCAATTGGATCCAATTGCACTGGAAGTGGGAAAATATGAGTGCCATAGAAGCTATCCAAAAGAAGCAAACGCGCAGCGACAGTTTTGACTCCGTAGTCTGACTTTGTCCAATGATATTGCAACATTTGCATGTTCAGTATAATTTCAGATGCTTTTGGCATGTGCAACAGTCATTGTTAATCACATCCTTTGGTCGTGTCTCAGTGTCTCGTATTTTTATGAAAATCCGTCGTTTGCTGAATCAATCATCTTATCCGGTTTGTCTCAATCATCACACCAATGGAGTAAGTTCAAATGAAACTTCAGTTGTTCAGTATCATTTGTATAGTCCATCAGTCAAATCATCAAGTCCTTATTGTTCCAGCAATTCATTCACGCACTGTTTTATTGAATTATGCAATTATTTAGATTTTTCGAGGTAGGAATTAGAACTACTGTAATATAAGATTTATGTAGACAGTCTTATCTATTCCTCGTTCAATTGTCGTATGTGTAAAGTAGCCATTTCAACAATACGTTCAAGTGCTATGCGATGTGCGTTATCATAGCACAAAAATTATTGTAAATTTGAATATTTTAACTAGATTAAATTATTCAGGATATTAATTTGAAAATCGTAAACCTTTCTCAGCGAAGACCTACGCATAAATTTATGCTATAAGTCTTGAAGATAAGCTGTAATCACTTAAATGATGCAGCAGTTAGTTACATCGAAATTGGAACAGAATTTTTCTTATATTAGATACCGGGTGTATCTTTTGATTCCGCTTGTTTTATAGCTTTCTAACTGGCCCAAGCATATTATCTTTTAAATTTCAGTTCGGGCTAATCGGGTTCTTTCAACGAGTCTGCTACGTCATCTGAGAAATCCACGTTTGGTGAAATCCTCGAATCGGTGTTTTAAGCCATGAAGTAAGTTATCAAGTCCTCGGTGTTCCAACAATTTATACACTACTATCTGATTGAATTATAGCCCAATTATTTTTGGTCTTTTAGTTATCACTTAGAAAACCGTTCTTTAATTTCACTTTCAAAACCTTTAATAGGTGTGCCATCAGGTTGACTTCACTGTTTCACAAGTGGTTGGAAAGATCAACTCGAGAAAATGAGAAATCGAACACAGATTTTCTTCAACCAATTAAGAAAAAATATTAAATTATTTTTCTGTGTAACGTTTCGCTTTCTGCTTCTGCTGATACAATCATAAAAATAAAGGGAACTTTAAAATCACATTGAACGAATTGTACTGGAGTCTGATGCATGGGAGCTGCTTTCTCTTGTTCCCACAGGCCGATGAATTTCTATGTTCTTTGCTGAGGTGCATAGTTGACCATTGAATCACTTTCATAGAAGGATTGTCACTGTATGCAATTAGCAGTTGATAGACATGTGATATAGGGACAGTCACGTGAACTCACACTCTAGATCTTATTGTGCGAGCCGATTTTCCAACATATGTCGATGTGCAACCTGTACATTCAATGAGACATATACAAAACTTTAGCAATCACACTTCAGATTTGTAAGACTGTGTACAGTATACACAGTTAGCTATCATGTATACACTCCTGTTGTGACATGGGTAGTAAAATATGAGATAGAGGTTTATTAGGGAAACAGACATTCAATGAGGTGGCAAGCTACATTTGTACCATATTCGTTTTATTTCTCTTGAATTCTCAATTCATTGCTATTTGGTAATGATGACCACAACTTTTCTCTTTCACCTCTTTCTCACTCGATATACTCACTTTCTTCATGGCATGTCTGATAACTTTCTTTGGACAATCGCTCTTGCATTGCCGTTTGGAATTTGTGTTACATTCATGTCATTTTCCTTCAAAGCATCATTTTTTCACATTTCTTGAAGTTCACCTAAGTTCAATTTTCAATGGATTGACGAGGATATATAAAAAATGGCATTAGTGTATATATGATAGCTATCTGTAAATACTGCACAAAGTCTTACAAATCTGAAGTGTGATTGCTACAGTTTTGTATATGTCTCATTGAATGTACAGGTTGCACATCGACATATGTTGGAAAATCGGCTCGCACAATAAGATCTAGAGTGTGAGTTCACGTGACTGTCCCTATATCACATGTCTATCAACTGCTAATTGCATACAGTGACAATCCTTCTATGAAAGTGATTCAATGGTCAACTATGCACCTCAGCAAAGAACATAGAAATTCATCGGCCTGTGGGAACAAGAGAAAGCAGCTCCCATGCATCAGACTCTAGTACAATTCGTTCAATGTGATTTTAAAGTTCCCTTTATTTTTATGATTGTATCAGCAGAAGCAGAAAGCGAAACGTTACACAGAAAAATAATTTAATATTTTTTCTTAATTGGTTGAAGAAAATCTGTGTTTGATTTTTCATTTTCTCGAGCTGATTATTCAATGCTAGCGATTATAACTAAGTGTTATTGCGCTTTATCAGGGTTGTACTACAGTAGTGCTACACTTGTTTATTACATTCGTGATGCACCGTGCGCAATATTCTGCGTAATAATGTGTTATAATGCTGTTCTTCTTGAAAATTAAGTAACCTTAATAAGTGTACCACGGCACTCTAACACAAAAAATTAATACACACACGCAAGCATAATCGTAAAAGAAAATAATTCTCTTGAAGTCGTCATTTATATTCAATTCGGTTGCCTTAAACTTATACTTCAAATAATAAGTTAGAATATTAAAGTCTAAACAAAAAATTGAATGGACTAAGATGCGTTGTATAATTTCCTTTATTCTATAGATTGACGATGTTTCCCAAATACATGTGGTAATAACTTTAGATAGTCTAGGTAGCAAGGATTCCATTCCAATACGTTTCTTTAGTCACTCAGCTTTGTAGCCGCTGCACAACTTTCCCGCTTGTCTGTAACACCTACCTTGTGTGATTCATTCATTGCGCTAGGTACATGGGCAGCAGGTACGTTGTCTGACCCCTATGTGCAAGCAATCTTAGTACAAACTCACAGGTTTCTCAAGTGATCGTCTTGAAATAGAACAGTGAAACTCATGTTTACATTATGGATTATTTCCTCGAAACTTTGCAGACTTGCCTGCCAGATTCATCAAATATAAGCTAATCATCTCAACATACAGTCTGACCAAATGGATTTCGGGTTTTAGTCATTGTTCCATTATGCATTTCCTGTTCAAAATCCCGCTGGGCGCACAGATGTGGACGTCACTCGACAAATGTTCATCATATTTCAAGCGATTATCTTCAGCGATTATCTGTTAATTTTAATCCACTGCATAATTTGCATTCTTGCTTTTGCTAATAATCCTTGCAAAGCGCAAAGAGAAATATAAAAACTGCTGATTGCGGCAAATGATTGCGGAACTTTTCTTCTCTCTTCTGCAGGCTTGTTATATCACGGAAGTTGATACCATTTATCGCTACTTGACAAGTAAATCAGTTAAATAAATTAACTATTGGTTGTTGAAATTTTAGACGGCCGCCTTAAATAAAGGAATGTAAATTCCGACATTTAGTTGTTCTGATAGGAAATACGACGTAGGTCAAGCAGCGTTTGTGATAAGAAAATGACGCTTTGCATCTAAGAATTTTTAAATGATAAAAAAGATAGATAATTGTATTTGAAATTCTCTCAGAAGGAAGGAAATAATTACGAGAAAGTATTCATCTTTCGAATATAGTAAATAAGTGATGCTTCCTGTATTTGTCTTTATGCATGTATGTAATTACGTATGCGTGATCCACTAATGTATTATTGATGTACTAGCCATGATTCCCAATTCAATGTTATTCCCATGCTACAACTCCCATGAAACTGAGGTTTTCAGTTTTCAATGCCGAATTTTTCGACCGACTTTTCAAGGAAGCAAAGGAGAGAATCTATTCATAAGGATGATGAGTTCCTCTCTAAATAAGCATGTATGGACCAAATGTAATGACAGAAATCTAATATCACCGCCACTACAGTATATTAATTATCTATGAAGCTTGAATCCGTTGTCCATAATTTTTGAAATTATTTTTTTATTATGTATTAAAATTAAAATCCATATTTGAATTTTAATGCAAACATGATGATCACTCTAATAAGCTTAACCTCTTTCGTTTCATCTGATGCGGTTTTAGTAGGTGAAAGCTTAGGAGCACAAATCTTATCAATAATAGCAGTGCTTTTAATTCTAAAATTCCACCAGGATCGCAAGATGCTTGCAAAAAGTTAGAAAAGACAATAACTTTACATACTTACACCTTGAATACGCGCATACATGCATGCATGGAAACCAATATAATGTTTCATAAAGTTTCATTTTACTTGCTTATTGTCAAAAGTGCGTTTCGTCTGATTTCAGTAAGTGTGACATGCAGAATGTATCAAACTGATTGAAACATGATTCCTGCTAGAATATCGATCAAGCAATGGACAGTCATTGGACAAGCAATCACGAAATGAATAAGTAGTAGCTAAAAAGTACATATACAGAAAAATTACTAATATGAGAAGTAGTGCATCGACAACTTGAATAAAAAGAAAGGACCATTGTTTGATCGATATTCTAGCAGGAATTATGTTTCAATCAGTTTGATTCATTCTGCGTGTCACACCTACTGAGAGCAGACGAAACGCGGTTGTGACAATAAGCAAGTAAAATGAAACTTCTGGCGTAATTTTCATCTGCAAGATCACAGCGGGGCGCAATTGCTTTATTATGCTATAATCCTATATAAATAATATAAATCTCCAATACAAGAAACATAGCAATTATCAAATATTCTTCAATTGCAATATTTTGCATCATTTTTCACTTAAATGAAGTTTATCTGCCTATATGCAGAACGTCTATGTTCTATCATCAACTTATCATTTATCGCATATTTATCATTTATTTCCCGTTTGTTGCAGATCAACTTCAACTACATTTCCGAATGGAAGAGAAGAAATATGGAGAATGATTTCTGAGAAACTTTTCATCGAAGCAAGTGTTTAAAAGACTAAAAAGAGAAAATATTAAAAATCATTGGCTGTTTTTTGAATTTAATGGTGTTTTGTGAATGATCATGAAATTAGTAAAAGAATAATGCTCCATAGTGTGATTGATTCTCAAACTATTTTTTTGAAATCTGGGCCAGACTTTTACCGACATGTCAAGGGGATCGAAAGTAAAAAGTGCAAATACCTCATGCATGTTGTTGTCTTTATATTGACATTATCACTATTGCTAAACTAAACTGATTATTCTTTACAATCATGATCACATAAAGCGTCAGTATGTCGCGGAGAGGGTTAGACACGCTGTAGCAATAGGAGCTGCCATGCACGCTGAATTTCCCAAAATTCTATGGGACTGGATTTCCAGAAGATCGATAGGACAGGATTTCCCGAAATTCGATAGGACAGGATTTCCCACAAGTCTATGGGACAAATTAGTCCCAGAGGCAATAGGATCAAAGTTCCCCAAAATTCAATGGGACAAAACTTTCCCACAGTGCCATAGAATGGAGTTCCATAGCAATAGCACTACCCGCTATAGGAAAATTACAATAATTCCGTAGGACGTTTCCTATAGGAGTGCCATAGATTTTGGTTAATCGGGTAAGAATAGGAATGACGAATATTTCGAATGTTTGAACTCTTCATGGTGTCAGCTGGTGGAAGTGTACCAAATTGAGGATTTGTTGCGCTCTTTACCTTCTAAAGGAACGGGGAGCGACGGTATGCCGGCAAGGTTACTAAAGGCTGCTGCTTCTCAACTGAGCAAGCCATTGACGCACCTATTTAATTCGTCTATACTTCAAAATAAACTTCAAAAATTGTGGAAGGTGTCGAAAGTTATCCCAATACCAAAATGCTCAAATCCTACATTATCAGATTTTCGTCCTATCTCCTTGTTGCCCACTGCATCCAAACTTCTTGAAAAACTTGTCCATAAAAGAATAGTGAAAGAACTCATGGAGAACAATGGCTTTAATCAGTTATGTTTCAAGAAGGACAGCAATTCAATTTGCTACGGCATTCACCTATTGGATGAGATTTGTCGGAATTTCGAAGATCGTCAGGTTGACGTAATTTCTTTGATCAGTTTCGATGCTTCAAAGGCATTCGATAAAGGCATTCCTCATGGACTTCTTATTCGGCGCTTAATGGATGCCAATTTACCCAAGGGATTCATTGCCTGGTACAGCAGTTATTTAAAAGATAAATTACAGTACACGAGCTATAATGGCATGAATAGTAGTTCTGTTATGACAACCTTGGGAATTCTGCAAGGAGTTACTTTATCTCCTTCGTTATTTTTTGTATTCGTTTCCCCTCTTGTGACCATCTACTCGACAACCTCAATATACAAATTTGCAGGTGATATTTCATTTGCTTTAGATACGCAGATGATGCTGAGAGTACAAGGATGTGTCGGTTGGAGATTAAAAACATCTCAAGATGGACGAGCGACAATGGTTTGAGCCTCAATGTCTCAAAGACTTCACATTTATTTATAAATAAAGTGGAAGAACCTTTCCGTAGAAAAGTTTTCAATGAGTTTCTTCCACCAAAAGATAACATGCAGATTCTTGGCATTCACTTCAACAATTGAAGAATTGGTACACTCATATCAATGAGAGACTCAAAAATTCTAGCAAACTTTTATATATGTTGATGGTATTAAAACATCTCTTACCGAAAGAAGATCTGATCCAGGTATATGGTTCACTGGTGATTAGTACCCTAAGCTATGGTTGTCCATTGTATGTAGGCAGTTTACTCCGAAAAGACAAGATGTTGATTGAGAAATTCGTGCGGCGCTGCCACCGTATAATCTGTGGGAGGTTTTGTAGATTATCTTGCTTACCTGACTTTTTTGAGGTCCAGGAAAGACAGTGCATGCGATTATTTCGAAAAGCAAAAACACAGGTGGACAATTCCCTTCATCATATCATTCCCGATATACTTCCAAGTGGTCGCATTAGACTGCCTCTTTGTTCTACAGCACGTAGACAGAAGTCCTTCATACCATACATGTCAAAATTGTTTAATGATTTGTCGTAATTCTGACTTCGACTCTGACTTGATTCTGTATTTATGACTTGAACCTAATGATTTCCATTTTGAAAAAATATATATATTCATAATAATAATCCGCAATAATGACGTCTATGAACTGGCCTTTAGAAGTTGACAGTGTGCAAAAAAAATAACTGAAGCGTTGATTAATCCTGCTTTCCTTTTGAACTTATTGATAGCATTGAGATTTTCGGTGTCATTGCAAGCAAAGATTTGAAGTGGACTCAGCATGCCGAAAAAGTGACAAAAATTGTTATCCAGCGTCTATATGCACTACGAAAAATGAAATTGTACATGAACCCCACTGAGCTCCATGAATTGTATACCGGCTTTATAAGATCTTTCACAAAAGTTAGCAAGACTTGACAGAGGAACACACAGAATAATTTTCATGGATGACATTCGACTATGCAAGTGCTCCCCTGATGTCAAAGCGTAGAGATGTTATGTGGAAAAAGCTAATTTGTATGTGTCTCAATGAATGAAGACCATGTCCTGAGACATTTGATCCTATGAGCACTGCAATACAGTGGCATATATGTTGTTCCTTTTTGTCAGACTTTGAAACGGAAGCGACCTTTTATTCATTACGCTATTAACTCAATGAATAATCTTTGTTGCTATTACATTTTTGTGTATGTCTTGCAATTTACATCATTTGCGATTTCCATTTATGAAGTGCATTTTATATATACTACACAACACAGCACTAGAAGCGACCTCTACTTCATATGACTTCAAAAATATTGTGCGCCATACCTGTTAAACAAAATAATATAATATGACTAATATAATAAAACTCAAGGCATGGCAACCAGATGATCCGGTAGCGAATTGTTATTGCCGAAAAATAATAACGAAAGAAATTTGATATTGGCCAATAAAGTTCCAGATGATCTGGTTAAGAGTTGGTAGCAAATTGCCTACCAGACCGTCAGATTTCACTCAGGCGTCTGCCACCAGATGAACACGGACTGGTAGTCAAGAAAGCCAATGACGTGACTCATCGATAAAATACTGCACTCTCATTAAATATCGAGGCACAATGTTGTTGCATTCACAATGTTTGCAGAAACTGGGAGTGTTCAGATATATGAAAAAAGTACCTTTCTTCCAGTTCACTTAATTCAACGATCTTCTGTGAAAAGTTTAAAAATGGGCAGAAACTCAAAGTCACAAAAACATCGGCATGCCGGCATAGATGTACGAGGACCACAGTGAAAATGTGACTGGGAATCGGCATGGACAGGACTATAACAAATCCTGCTAATCTAGCCCTAATCTTGACAGCGCCTGTTCCTTAATTTCCATGATCCTTGTAGTAGTAGTAGTAATGGTAGTAGTGGTGTATATTTTCCGAAGTAATAGAAATCACACAGACATATAAACATACTCAGAATCGTGCAAAAGAGCACAAGAAAAATAAAGTCAAATAATTAGCTCAAATTCACGTACATGCAAGCGAAGGAAGAATAGTGAAGTAAAGTGACGACTGTGCTTTCAGTCTTGCCAACATCCACCCACTTAACGACTGTGCTTTGAGTCCTGCGGATGTTTTATTGATCTAAATGCATTTGTGTTTCATTGTCAAAGCAGTTCTTAGATGGATGTGCATGGGATATAGCGGGTTGCATAGATATGCCTTATGGCTTTTTTTGACTGGTGGAGGTGCTTCCACCATGTTTCAAATGAAGGATATAAAATGTTGGGATAGTTACTCTCAATTTAGTGAAATATTTGCCTCTATAATCAACAGAAAAATGTGTTGGAATCTCAAACATGCGCAGCGGTAAAACTATGGTAAAGATGTAAAAACTAAAAGCATCGACTGCGCTTTGATATTTGTGCATATTTCATAGATCCAAATCTTTTTGTGTTTAATTGTCAAAGCAGTTAGATGGATTTGCGTATGCGACGTAGCGGTTTGCATAGATATGTCGTATGTCATTTTTCGATGTAGTGGAGATGCTGGTGCTACGCAACTCATCAAATGAGTACTAAAATGAGTACGAAATAAGTAGTGTGCTTTCGAACCCAAAGAGTTATAAAATGAGTACTGATATTTTCGAACTCTAATCGTGCTAGATTCTGTGACTTATTTCTTAGTTTTAGTTAGTACCCAGGTTCAGAACTCTTTCTAGTACTCATTTGGGACTTTACAGTGTAGTGCATTATTCTATAATCATGCTGTTATATGATATTATTGGCACATGAAATGTCAATCATCTTATTTTTAATATCTTATTATGCATGTACGCATCGAATTTTTAGGGAGTTCGACATCAGCATCTACCTTTTCACTCCAATCGGATATGAAGTAAGCCATCAATCTTGAGCTCTTGCGCAATTACACAGTGTGGGCAGATTCTTGTTTTTGAGAACGAAAACATTCGTCATCTCCATTAGATTGTTGGCGAAACTGCATTAAAGAATAAGATTAAATACTTATTCTATTTTCTGATTATCTAGCATCAACAGTTTCAGATAATAACGTCACTCAATTCGATAAAATGATGCAATTTAATTCATTTATGATTTTTCTTGAAGCAATTTTTCACTTAATCTATCAAGTCCAAATCTAAGTGAGCTATTCGTTGATCTATCTGTAAACAACAGCCTCATGGGAAGAGGGGTGAAGAGTTCACTCAACATCAAACATCACTCTTGAAATATCTCAGATTCAAGCTTGACAATGTATAGTGTGTTTTTAAGTGTACTGCCTCAGTGTCATTCTTGTTATTTTTATTGCATACTTGTGTTTTTATATTTGTTTAAGCGAGAGATTTTTGTTTTATTTTGCACTGTTTTGAATTCTCGCAGTGTGCAGTTTCTCGCCTGAATCGCGTGTGTCGTCCTAAAATGACAATTTTTACCCTCTCCGGAGGTTTTGTTTAGCGACAATAAAGTGATCAATTAAAGTGACTTTTCATCCGATCAATCCGCTACAGTAAAAATCGTCATTAACATCATCATTTGTTGTTCGCATTGAACTTTCCAACGTCATTCACGCTATGGAACAACGTCGTAGGACACTGTCCGAACGCGGACAACGCTACTTCGAGGAAGAATGCGACAACTACGTCAAGCAACTGGAGAGAAAGGAAGGTGAGCTTCTTGATCTGCTAAAATCGCTAGACCTAGGAGCTAATAAAGGTTCGAATGAAGCCCGCTCAAAACTCCACGCTTGTTTTAAGGCATATGAAGAAGTCTTCAAAAGATTTATGTCATTTACTGATAGCGCAACATTAGAAACCAATGTCATTTCCAGAGAGAAATATGAGCTACGTTACGAAGAATTGTCTCAAAAGTACAACACATGTCTTGTAGGCATACGTGTAGAGGATGCACGACCGGGTTCAAGTTATCGGTCGCACGCTTCGGTAAACTCCGCTCACGTAGAAACTGAACTGGCAAAGGCACAACTTGAACACGACGAATTAATTGCACATTTGAAACAACGAGAATTGGATGTTGCCAATCAAATCAGGCTGAGCATATCAAAGTTGAGGTTAAGGAAAGCTGAGATCAAAAGCGCCGCAGGAAGCAGTAGGTCTAGGCAAAAGTCTTCCAATGGATCTCAAATCGGCCTAGCGTCATGCGACAATTTCCAACGCACCGCCGCCTTCGTAGATTCTATTCCCTTTAACGCGTCACAGCCAATTTACCAACAGATGCCTAGAGAAACATGCGACGAATTACAACATCGGCCTACTGCCGCCGTCGTAGATCCAATTACCAGTAACAAGCCACAATCGATTTGTCAACAGAAGCCCAACGAATACTTCAATAAGTGTCAACGTACCGGTAGTCATATCCCTGGATATGTCGACAAATTTCACGTAGCCAATTCTGAACCTACACCGGTACCGATGTATAAAACAACGGATAGTTTTGCGGATACCTTTCCAGAAAGGAACTCCTAACGTCACGTATCACCAGATTCAATGATCGGCCCGAGATGTTTAGAGCCTGGAAATTGACCTTTCAGTCAGTGATGACAGAATTAGAAGCGGTGCCTGCCGAAGAAATGGATTTACTAGTCAAGTGGTTAGGAAACGATTCAGGAAGACAAGCTCAGAGCATTCGCGCAGCCTATATTCATTCGCCAGATATAGGGGTGCAACGCATTTGGGAGAGGTTGAATGAACGTTTCGCGAGACCAGAGAGCATAGAAGCATCGTTACAAAGCAGACTCAAATCTTTCAAGCGTATAGGCAACAACGAACGAAGTCGTTTGTGTGACTTATGTGACATAGTGTCAGAAATACTCGCAGTCAAAGAAGACCCAGAATTCGATCGTCTTCTGTCATACTTTGATACTTCCGCGGGTGTCAACTCCATCATTAGCAAGCTACCTCAATGTATTCAGGACAGATGGACCAACGAGGCGAGCAGCTATAAAGAGCGTCTTCGAACTCCATATCCTCCGTTCTCATTTTTTGACGAGTTTCTTCGTAAGCAAGCGCGTGTACGTAACGACCCTAGTTTTCACTATCAATTTGAATCAGTGCCGAAAGACAATGCCACTGTAACAAGAGGGTATATGCGAGAGAACGTCACAAAGAAAACTAAAACCGAGCAACGAACTGTTGGTACAAACGAGGACCAACGTGCAGGCACATCGAGTATAGGCTTATGTCCAATTCATGAGACGAATCATACGCTGAATGAATGCCGAGCTTTCAGGTCGAAGCCTATATCCGATAGGCGGAAGTTTTTACGCGACAATGGGTTTTGCTTTAAATGTTGCAAATCTACGGAGCATCTCGCTCGCGCCTGCCCACAGAAACCGAAATGCAAGTTATGTGGAATGGAAGGTCACCCAACTGCGCTACATGTCGGTGCAAGCACTCAAGGAGGGGAGCAAAACAACGACGTCACTCCTAATTGCATAAGCGTATGTGAAGACCCGACACAAACTAGCAAATCCTGTGCCAAGATAGTCTTAGTAAGAATCTATCCGACTGGCGAGCCACTGAGACAGCGACTTGTCTACGCCATCATAGACGACCAAAGCAATCGGACATTGGCAAGTCCTCTGTTTTTTGACGCATTCCAAGAAAACAGCCCTGAATCTCCCTACTTTCTTTCCACCTGCTCAGGTAGAGTAGCCACAGCTGGTAGATTAGCCTCAGGTTATGTTATTAAGTCATATGACGAAAGTACTAAACTTGATCTACCGGAAATCCTGGAATGCGACTGCATTCCAGAACCTTACAACGAAATTCCTACGTCATTAGCTGCAAAGAACTATTCACATATGGAAGATATCGCTGAATTCATCCCACCTATACATGATGTCAGAATCGAACTGTTGATCGGTCGTGACCTACCTATCGTTCATCATGTCCTCGAACAATGGTTAGGTACTGACGAGATGCCATATGCTCAGAGAGGTCGTTTAGGTTGGGTTATAGTCGGAGAAGTTTGTCTTGGCCAAGTACACAAACCCTCAGTTGTCAACGTAAACAAAACGCACAGTCTATTTAACGGTCGGTCCTCAGTATTTCCTCCATGCCAATCTCAACTTCGGATAGATCCTTTCTTGACTACAGAAGATGATGAAAAAAGAGCGAATTCGATTGAGGATGCTCAGTTCTTGGAAATTATGAACGCCGGCTTAGTGAAGGGGTCTGATGGTCATTGGGAGGCTCCATTGCCATTCCGGAGATTGATGCCTCAACTTCCCAACAACAGAAGCCTAGCATTGAAACGAGCGAGCATTCTGGAGAAGACCATGAAAAATAATACAACGAAAAGGTTACATATGTTCGAGTTCATGGACAACGTTTTGAAGAACGGACATGCCGAAGTGGCCCCAGCAGCCTCCGATCGCCAAGTGTGGTACTTACCTTTGTTCGGAGTGTATCACCCAAAGAAGCCGGACAAAATCAGGGTCGTATTCGATTCGTCAGCAGTCTTTAGAGGAGTCTCTCTAAATAGCGTCCTACTCAAGGGTCCGGATCTCGCCAACAGTCTCTTAGGCGTCCTGATGAACTTCAGGAAAGAAGAAGTAGCAATTACTTGTGATGTGCAGCAGATGTTTTACAACTTCAAAGTGTGCGAAGCGCATAGAGATTATTTACGATTCATCTGGTACAAGAACAACGACATGAATCTACCTCTAATTGATTACCGAATGACCGTGCATGTGTTCGGAAATTCTCCTTCTCCAGCCATAGCCACGTTGGGACTCCGTCAAGCAGTCGCAAACGCAAGTTCACAAGTCAAACGTTTCGTGAACGACAATTTCTACGTTGATGATGGCCTCGCATCGTGCGCGTCAACGGATGAAGCAGTCAGTCTCGTCAAGGAAACTCAGTCAGCCTTAGCAGATTCTGGTCTTCGTCTTCACAAATTAGCGTCAAACAAGCAAGAAGTATTGCGCTCGTTCCCGGCCGAGGACTTGGCAAGTGATATAAAGTTTCTGGACTTAAAGGAGGATTGTTTGCCCCACCAACGAAGCTTAGGACTTCTATGGGATGTATCGCGAGATGCTTTTACCTTTGAGATCGGTGATCACAGGAAAGCTCCATTCTCTAGACGCGGCGTTCTGTCAGTATTGAACAGCATTTTTGACCCAATCGGTTTTGCATGTCCTGTGCTTATTAAAGGCAAACTCCTGATACGTGAAATGATGGAAAAATCTGTCGCTGATGGATGGGATGAACCATTTTCAAGCGAATTTGCGGCGAAGTGGAGAATGTGGGCAGATTCTCTGGAACACTTGAAAAAGACAGCGATTTCAAGAGCTTACTCAAAATCTTCATACACCAAATCTGAATCGAAAGAAGTCCATATTTTCTCAGATGCATCGAAGGAGGCAGTTGGCTCAGTAGCATATTTGAAGTTAATCGACTCCGAAGGTAATTGTACTGTTGGATTCCTTCTTGGTAAAGCAAAGGTCGCACCTAGACACAGTCACACTATTCCACGTCTAGAACTCTGCGCAGCGGTTATTTCAGTAGATATCGCGGAATTGATAAATCAATATTTGGATATTCCCTATGAAGACATGAAATTCTACACAGACAGTCGTGTCGTACTTGGCTATATCAACAACGAAAGCCGACGATTCCAAGTATATGTTGCAAACAGAGTTAGTCGAATTCGAAGTGTTACATGTCCGAAGCAATGGTTTCATGTATCCACAGAGCTTAATCCTGCCGACCAAGCTACAAGAGGCCTAACAGTGTTTCAGTTGCAAGATAGTACATGGTTAAGAGGACCCGAGTTCCTCAGGACTAATGATTGAGATCCTCAAGTGGAAGTTTACCTACTTGTCGAACCGGAGGAAGATAAAGAATTGAAAACCGAAGCCAGATGCCTGACAACCTCCTGCCAACATCAGAGCTTAGTCAACGAACGCTTTAAGAAATTTTCCAGCTGGATAAGTTTACAACGGGCAATCGCTTGTCTGTTGAAGCTCGCCGATCGAATTAAGACAACTGACTCGCTTTGTAAGTCTGAACCTTTAGAAAGGGCAAGAAGTCGAATCATCAAGTTGGTGCAAGCTGAACATTACGAAAATGACAAAAAATATATCTCTTCTTTGAATCCACTCACAGATGAACACGGAATCATGAGAGTTGGAGGAAGGATCGGCACCGATCAGAAACATCAGCCAATCATTATTCCTAAAGGTCATGTAGCGACTCTCCTTATTCGACATTATCACCATCTCACCCAACACCAAGGAAGACACTTTACAGAAGGGGCAGTCAGATCAGCTGGGTATTGGATTGTTGGCGGCAAGCGCGTTGTACAATCTGTTATACACGGGTGCGTTACCTGTCGTCGGCTTCGTGGTAAAACCGAACATCAGTTCATGGCAGACTTACCAACAGATCGCTTCACGCCAAGTCCAGCGTTTTCTTACGTAGGAATCGACACGTTCGGACCTTGGAATGTTGTTACTCGCCGTACGAGAGGAGGGCAAGCTAACAGTAAGCGTTGGGCGGTCATATTTGTGTGTCAGGTCATACGAGCAATACACATAGAAGTTGTTGAAGAATTGAGCAGTGAATCATTTATCAATGCTCTTCGAAGATTCATTGCACTCAGAGGACCGGTGAAGCAATTTCGCTCTGATCGAGGATCTAATTTTGTTGGAGCTGTTCGAGAACTTGGTATCACGTCTCACTTCATCGAAAAGGGGCCTATTCATGAATTCGTCGCCCGGAACGAAGGTATTTGGTTGTTTAATCCTCCTCATGCTTCACACTTCGGAGGTACATGGGAAAGGATGATTGGGTTGGCCCGGAGAATTTTGGATCCCTTGTTCCTGTCTAACCCCGGTAAACTCACACATGAAGTTCTCGTTACGTTTATGGCGGAAGTGTGCTCAATTGTGAACTCAAGACCTCTAACCAGTGTTTCAAGTGATCCAGAAGACCCGTCTATTCTGTCACCCTCGATGTTGGTTACGCAGAAGCCTGTTGACATACCGAATTCCCTCACGTTTGACGAAAAAGACATGGCACGATCTCAGTGGAAATACGTCCAAGCTTTGGCTGATCGGTTTTGGTTGCGATGGAAGAGAGACTATCTGTGCACACTGCAAACGAGACAAAAATGGACAGCGACGCGACCTAATCTGCAAGTCGGGGACATAGTTGTCTTGCGTGACTCTCAGTCCATCAGAAACTCTTGGCCTTTAGCTATAATTATTCGAACCTTTCCTAGCTCTGATGGTTTAGTGAGGAAAGTAGAGTTGAGAAGCAAATCTTCTTTACTCGTGAGACCCGTGAAGGAACTGATATTATTGGTCTCAAAATCTTGACTGTTTATAACTGCTGATCTATCTAACTATTCCTGAACATTATATGGATTTTACATTTTAGATTACGGTCCTAGTAATCATTACCTATCCAGTCACTATTCCATGGTGGATCCATTCGATGGACGTGTCTCAGTTGGTTTATCTGAAAGGATTCTCACGTTATCGTGCAATGTGGAATTTTTTGTGTGATTCCTTATTCGAGCATTATAACATTAATGTTCATGTTGTCACTATCGTACATGACGATATTCATTGGTACTGTTTCAGTCGTGATTTTCTACTATCTATATCGTGCTTACATGGAATTTATAGTGTACTATATTGCATATGATGGGTACAGTCTTTATATTTTTCGAGTTTATTTCTATTATCAAAGTCTGCATTTTCTAGATTTGTGTGTGATGTGTATGATCTTCCGAGATCATAAAGGGGAGTGTACTGCCTCAGTGTCATTCTTGTTATTTTTATTGCATACTTGTGTTTTTATATTTGTTTAAGCGAGAGATTTTTGTTTTATTTTGCACTGTTTTGAATTCTCGCAGTGTGCAGTTTCTCGCCTGAATCGCGTGTGTCGTCCTAAAATGACGATTTTTACCCTCTCCGGAGGTTTTGTTTAGCGACAATAAAGTGATCAATTAAAGTGACTTTTCATCCGATCAATCCGCTACATTAAGTGTATATATTTATTGCGATCTGGTCATCAACGTTTACTTATATGCATCAAATATTCCGTGTACACCTGCTAAAGTCTCATGTAATATCTCATGTAACATTTCGCTTGATAAGGCCATCTTCTGCGCTGAAAATTGTCGTACTGGACATCTAATTGCAAAGTCAAATTATATATGCATCATTTGCTGTTGCAGATCGATGTGATATATCCTATATTGTTGCTTTTTATCATTTATAGACTAAACTTTGAGATTCTTTTCGACTAAATAGGTTTTCTTATGACTCTTTCCTTTCGCGGCTAGCATGCATACCGTACTATTTATAAACTTATTTTCACAAAAACCTCATGAATGCTCATGAGATATTATCGTCATAAATGCTCTCATTACCACTCGTTATTATCATCAAAGCATCATGAGAACATCATGAGTTAAATATTTTCTTATGATAATATCATGAGACTCATCATAATCTCATGAGCTCTCATAAAAATCTCATGAATGCGCATTAAATTTCATGAGTTCTCATGAAAAATTTTTGTGAGGGAATACAGACGAAGAATTAATAATCATTCCTTCTGACAACAAATGACAGGTCTCAAAGTGCGGATGGAAACACTCTCCAAGGATCGACAAGTACAGCTTGGCACGGACGCTCTCGGAGATGGAGAGAACTTGCTTTTCACCATGCAAAGCATGCACCTTCTTGTCACAGCTGCACAGATGTCGAGCTATCACTGATTGCGTAGTCTTCTTACATTTCTTTTTAGATTTCATGAGAGGAATAACCATTTGGGAATGTTTTCGGGTTGACGCTGTGGCAGGGCACGTTCGCTCTTATCCACTTGACTTGCTCCGCAAGCACGATTGAAAATATACGGTTATCAAGGATTTGTTGGTAAGAGGGGCGATATCCTTATTCGAACATGTGGTTCTCGAATAAAAAACTGGAATTTCATTCAGATGGAAAATCGTCTTTTCAACCTACTTGTTTAAGATGTTTCGTGTGGTTCTAGTTCAGTGGCTAACTGTCATGTCATTCTTGTTGTACCGGTACCTGCTTTCAGGAACAGCAAGCTTGGCCAGTGGAAATTTATCGTTTTTGTTCATCAAAGTCTTATGAAAATCGCTCCAATTACACGTAGCCCAAGTTTCTCATGTCTCATTTCTATTAACCCTAATTTCCCCGCGGGTCCTGAAGCCCCACGTTTTTTAATAGTCTCCAGATAAATAAGTGAATTCTAATTTACTCCGACTTTTGATAACCAATCTAAATTTTATAAAATGAATTCATGCAATAGCCATCCATTGAACACTACTCACAATATGTTTACAAATAACAGTGTCAGTTTTGTCTTACATATATAGTGGATACCCTGTATGAAATGGACAGATAATCATGTTACACAATAATTTTGATGAACTTTTCTTTTTGGATTTGCGGTTACTGCATTTTCTGGTAAATATAAAACTGAGATTCTGACAGATTATTAAATTTGCATATATTTTTAAAAATCAATGTTTGTATTCAGCTGTATTCAGTACGGCTATACTATCTCAGTGCAATCAAGCATGCTCTCAATATTGTCTTTGGACGCTCTCATGCGATAACTCATCAAAATTCATCACTTATCGAAGCCATCTACCATCAATTTCCAACAGATATTCAAAAAATCATTTTTTGAAAAAGGAGTAGAATTGATTTCGCAATATACAGTATTGGACAGAATTGATGCATCATCCTGAGATTTTTCAATATCTGGCGAGTTACTGCAACATTGGTGAAGATAGCTGTTTTGAAGAGGACATTTGCGATTCCTTATTGGAAGAATTACATACGGGAAGCAAAAAGATACAAATTTAAATTCCAAAAGTCAGGAAACAAGAAGAACTAACCTGTTTCCTGGGCATGTGCAAAAACTGCATTGTTGACGTTATGACCTGCTTAGAGGCTGAATGGAACACTCTTGATCCGCTATCATGCGGACAATGTTTTTAAAATCTACTCCTTACGCTAGCTTGGAATGCCCTGTGACGCATTGACTCACAGATATCCATAAGTACATCAGTTATTGTTTCGAACGTATTGAGACTTCCTATGAATTCTGCAGCTGCTATTAGAGCAAGGCTCCAGGTGAATTGTGAATATCTAACAGAAGAAGAGTTATCATAAGTCTTTCTGTGGTTAGCTTGAAGTTCATCCGACAAAAGGCCACCTCTTATCTTCCAAGAATTGTAAATGACAGCACTGCATTCTTCAAAAGGTACGAGGCATTCACTGAGGAAGATTTTCTGTCGAGCTACAATTTCCGATTAATCTTTTGCAGCTCAAGCATTCGGTCTTTAGCCTACCCGTGGGAAGGCCAGTGATTTAACAGGAACAAGCAGAAAAACTTCGCAAGATGAGTGAGGAGCACCAGAAAAGCAATGATATGGAGCACATTCTTGACATCAAGACGCTGTGGTCCATTGATGATGAAAGAATAATCTAATTTATAGGCATTAATTAATATTAATTAATTAAATTAATTTAATTATTAATATATATCTAATTTACGTGGACACAATGAACGCGAGGCTGATGAAGGAGCTGAAGCTGTAAGCATTTCCAACATGACTGTGCCACATATCCGCGTGTGAAGGCAGTGTTAGTCTGAGTCTATCATAAAGCTGTTCAATTGTTTGATCCTTCCCTAGATGAAGTCCAGACATCAACCCAATCGAGAATCAGTCCATGAGTCACTCTAAAGAAAAAAGGTACTCGGCCTGACCAAAAGACCAAACACAATCCGCAGGAGTTTTTTATGCGAGCTTGAAGAGTATCAAAAACGGAACTGAATATGAACGACAGGTATCTTAATATTACTGTTGCACAGTCTTTACACTTCTATACTTCATCATATCCAGTCTATGCTGTAAAACAGGGGCCATCATTCCAATTATTACTTAAATAATTGAACTACACATGTACAAAATATGTATATGGTTCGCTGACCAAACACATATTTGATAACTTCGATAAATATGCTCTATAAGCATGTTATTTCATTCAAGAATCATTCAAAGCATTATAATGATTATGCACAGTCTTTTGAAGTTTTCGTTTCCGAATTCAACGAACTTCAATAAAATTGAAAAATTTCATTAGGTGGTGCATCAATTCTGTCCAATACTGTATGTCCAGGATGTTGCAAACAATCATCCCTAAAATAGCGCTAAATTGATAAATCTCTTCTTCAATTTGATCCATAGTCATTAATTCTACTGATGCTTCGTTTTTTTGATTAAATGAACGCAACATGATTAAACGTAGTAATTGCATATCAAATTAAAGAAGGTATTTATCAATTTAAAAATTGAGGAGACATCCAGCATGACAAAGAGAAACTGATTAATAGGAAATTGAAATAAGGCGTCATCGTCACATGCGTTACTTAATATCTTTTCAAAGATGGAAAATCGTCTGGAAATCTCCATTTTTCTCTTTGTGTGCTTCCAGACGTTTGCCCCGACTACTTCCTGTGAAATTAATCTTGAAAGTATCAAAAGTATCAAATGATTTTTTTTCTCAAAAAGCATGAATACTTTCTTTGATGTTTGTTGAGTTTGCAAATTTCTCGGCACACTGACAACTTACTTTTGATTAAACATTTTTCTATTCAAAGTGAGACATTGAATTCGCTCCAACAAGGTATTCTGATAAATTTCCGGAAATATGAAATGAACGGTGGAAAGCACTTTCACAGACTTGAAAATAGAGATACTCGTATATACAATCACAGTTCAATATCTCTTCGTAATAAAAGTAATGGATCATTATTGCGCATACTGAAATAGTATTGTGGACATGACGTAGGAATGCTCAGAGGCAACGTGGCTAGGCTAAGAGAGCATCAATATCTAAATGCCAAAAAAGTAAATGCAGAACATGGAAGAGCAACTGTTAATTCATTAATGAGATTTTTATGAGAAACTCATGAAATCTGATGAAATATTTTATGAAAAAATGTTCCGTATCCGCATGAAATTTCATGAGCCAGATATGAGAAAATATCTCATGAAAAATCATGAGGAATTTTCGTGAGGGTTGTTACGTAGATTTGATCAATTTAAATATTTCACGATTGTGCTTCCAAATTCATTATGCCTTTACTGCGGAACAGACAATGTACTTCATTGCCTCATTATGAATTCTTATCATCATCATGCATAACTTTTATATCATGTGCTTTTTGTACTGTATTCATAGCAGCATTGACGAGAGATAACATTGAAAATTGTGTAGAATAATGACGAAGAAAATCTATCTACGGGTAAATTTTTCTCACAGTAATAATGATAATAAAAGCAATTGAATTATATCAAAATTAAAAACATAATAAGTAACAAGAAATTAGTAGAAATGAATAGCAGTGAAATGACGAAATAGCAATTTTATGGGGAAAATGCAAAGTACAAAATCTGTAATTGTCATTTCTGTGCATAACCGAGACAAATATTGAAAGTAACTAGGAACAATTTCGAGCATTAATGACTGAAAACCTGGCTGAGGTCAAGGTTGGTCAAAAACTGATGTTGGGTATACCCAATACAGGTTTTGGGCCAAAACTTGGGTCAAAACCCAAAACCCAAGTCCAAGTTTATATATATGAGTAGAATCAGGTAAACGAAGTCCATTATTTGCATTCTGTGCTGATATAAAGATTCTTCTATAGGCCAAAATTCCTATTGGGCAAATGAAAAGTGTGGTATTAGTGGGAAACGATTTTTTATTGCAATATCTGTAATTAACAGCCTAAGCACATGATTGCGTCATTAGGCTTTCTTTTAATTTAACCCACACTGATGTACTGACAGATTGAAGATCTTTGATTTAATTATGATTGAGTCACACATTGCATATTACAAAGCAATTGTTTTCATTTTGTTATTCAGAAATATAAACAATTTTAATGAATATTATGGCTGCGTAGTGAGTGCATGGTTAAACATATTTAGAATACGAAATTGGAATGAATTCCTTTTTGGATAAATGTTGGCTATTGCAGGCAGTTTAGGGTTGCAAAGATATAAAATACATGGAATATGTAAAAATTCAAGAATCATAAATGCAACAAAATACATGTAGGCTTACAGCAAATGCAATATGCACAAACTTTCAATGCGTGGTATTGTCAAGTCCAGAATGAAATAGCAAATAATCACAAGTATTTCATTTTTGAAATGTTCTGTGAATTGAATGGAAATTTGATAAATTATCAGAACTTTATGCTCGTATCATGTAGTGCTCCTGCTAGTATCATGTCGAGTATTAAGGATGCATTAATCTTTTAAATTAATAATATAATTTAGTGAGCTTTTTAGATGCTGGAAATGGCAATTATATTTGACTCGAAGTTTCATGAAACTGTCGTCGCTTAATTCCTATTGCATCTCCTCCAGGCCAGTTCCATGTTTAGAAATCATATCTAATTGTTGGGAGACCAATATCACGGATGTGACACAGATGAGACGATGGCAATTCGTGAGCGTAAATTTGAGTGTAATGACAGGCAAGCTTATCTTCTCATTGCTGAATATGGCATAAAAATCATTCTAGAAATGAATTTGAATAAATGAGCCGTGTATGTTCAATTTAAAACAATAATTGTTCCCTGGATAAAATTTAATTGATAACTCAACAACTGAAATTGTAGCGAAACGACTTAGATACACATATTCTTCTTACATCGCTAATTTCACTCAAAAAACATAGAATCCCTGAGGTGAGATTTTAAAGAAATACACAATACAGTCTGCAGATTAATTATCATTGAACTCAATTTTCGAATTTCAAAAAACTCGAATGACAGAATATCTCTTCCTTTTGAAACATTGTGTTAGAGCATGCTATTGAAATCACTTCAAAATACTCATCGGACGTCAGCAACTTGTGGCTAATGAAATGGTAAATAGGCCTCTGGATAATTTCTGTAGCATGGAACCTTTTAAAGTTGACATAGTCCCTCATTCCTCAGCAGACTACCGAAGTGAAAGCATGAAAATATCTTTATAATAGAAAATATACTTTAATTAGGGAAATATCTGAGGCGTTAAAGGGTGACTGCAAGATACTGATAGCGTCCTATTAGTGATCTCCATCGAGAATGAAAACACCGTCATCTGAATCTTTGCAGTCAGCCCTAGCAGGATTTTTGAGTGATAAGTAGTGTATCTTTGCCTCAGTAAGTAGTAATATGAGGATTTAATACCGTTTGTGCTTTAAACTCGTAGATGGCATAACATTCAAAAAGTCTAGGGATTCGAACTGCTCTCAGCAAAATAAAGTCCTCTGACATTAATAGACCAAATAATATGTGCAGAGCAGAAGGGATAGAAAATAGCATGACATGTATTACATTTATTACATTGTAATAAAGTAATTTGCTGAAATTGTATCACCTATAATAGAAATGTTGTGTAAATTATATAATCATCGATAACAAATAAAGATGCCGACCGACTTTTTCCCTTTTGAGTTAAAACGTTTGAATGGTATCTAAGAATCATAAAATACACGAATTTTGAGTGGAGTAAATCCTTCGGCTGAATCTTGCTTCAGGGGCACCGTGCTGCTTGAACTAATTATCTATGGTAGGTATACATATATCTGTTTATCTCCAAACGGTTATGATAAGCCATGTTAACGGTATGTATTTTACTAAATTCAAAATACAGAAGTTCATAAAGACTTATATTTCCATGATATCACACTGCTTCTTTAACCCTATCCATACCGGCCCCCCACTCCTTAACTCCCTAAATACTGCTCCGTTGTACATGAAATTTCAGACATAAAATATTCTGCGTGTGATCTTTCTAATGGTGGTATCTGTTTTTTCTAATTCATCCATCTTGATGCTTTAAGTGGCGATTTAAAATTTGAACTTCAAAATTAAGCGGATCTTTTTATGTTTTCTTCTCATCGACTGCAAACATAGATTCAGTGCTTTTAGTTCAATGACGTTAGTGACACATACAACTAATGATCAGGAGAATGATGCTATTTGATGCTGTAAACTTGTTTGTCTACACATCATGAATTTAAATTCAAAATTTGAATATATGACATTGCTTTTGTAGTGTAGTCTGTAGTATTGCCTAGATCTTGATTAAATTTTTGGATGCTGATTTTTAGATGACCCTCACAAATGTTATAAATGTTTAAACATCATGAACAATCGGCCAGAATTTGAAATTTAAATTTGAAACTTAAGCCAAAATTTGAAATTTAAATTTGAAACTTAAGTCAAAATTTGATTTTTTAGAAAATAGTGTTGTCATTGAATAATGTCACTATTAATGACACTGAATAAGCAGAAGTTTTCAAAACAATATGAACGAACACTACTTAGTTGCAACTTAGTTGACTCATTTCTACTGAAAAGCAAAGGAGTAGTATTTACATGACATTCAAGTTTGGATGACTCTTATCGATGTCTATAGTATCTTTGATGTTTATAGTATCTTGATGGTGCAATTTATGGACACCTAGTTGTGATGTGATGCAAAAAATTGATATTCAGCTTGCTTTGTCAAAACTTAGCACACCAGATGTTTGCAAAATCAGGCAAAATTCAGACTTTCAAAAAATGCACTTTTCAAAACGGGCCATAAATTTAACTTTCCCAAGAACCAAATGCAACGATTTTCGGCGAAAAGTTGGAAAATACCCAAAAACTAAAAGTCACAAAACCCTGGGTCAAACGATTCAGTTTTAAAAGCTCCACAGCGAAAATGCGACAGGGGGGCCGAATCGCCCCCCCCCCGGTATGGATAGGGTTTAGGGCTGACGGCAGAAACGACAGTAGTAGTAGTAGTAGTAAGCGTTTATTATAGAAAAAATGAGAATCACAAAAAGTCACAAAAAATAATTCGAGAAAAGCATCGTCACTGATACAAAACGCCATACTGAGATGGTGCGAATTGAAGTGGTTCAATCAATGGTGCAAAACTATACAAGCTTGAATTGAAATGACAAATCCTGCAAAGAATATAAGGGACATTAATGCAACTCATTCACCAAGACCTGCATTTTATATACGCAGGACCTGTTGTAGCACAGAATCATATGTCTTGGTGAATGAATAGTTGTATTCGTGTCTGTGATAAAATTTGTGGATTTTATTGTACCTAAATTTCATCAAGCACATGCAGCATCTGACTTGATTTATGACTTGACGGAGATTTTCGGCTACAGCTGCACCCCTCCTGTAGTTAAAGTTCGGGCGTTTAACCGCGATACTGTTGAACCGGGTTTTCAACATAACAGTTGCATAGGCAACATGTCATATTGCCTTTTTGCCGATATATGATATGCTGTCATAGTGGAGTGCAATAGTAAATAGAGTTTGTTGATCAAGTTGCTTATTTCTCACAAATTATTATCTAAAGACAAAACTGATCAACTTTTTGCTTTGCCTATTCATGGAATGATATTTTGATTGATGTTTTAGCTTTCACCAGTACATGCTGAAGGAGCATTATGGCTAGACTTAGCATGAAACTAACAGAGCAAATCGTAAACCAGTTAGAAGTCGTGCAAGCTAAAGTAAATGAAGTAAAAAAGTCAGCAGTGCATAAAGCAAAAGCTTTCGATTATCAACACTATACGGCAAGCTATCATTGATTGATATGTTGACAGCTAATCGAGGCGATCTTGATAGCTCGTACATGTTGAAGGAGCATTATGGCTAGACTTAGCATAAAACTGACAGAGCATGCACCAGTAGCAAATCATGCAAAACTAAAATTAATGAAGCACAAGGTCAGCAGCACATGAAGCAAAAGCTATCGATTATCAACACCACTCGGCAAGCTATCATTGATTGATGTGTTGACAGCTAATCGAGGCGATCTTGTTAGAATTCTGAATGCAATCCTACTATTTTCACATTTTACATCATGTTTGTAGTCTCAATTTTTAATCATGTGTATTTATTTTGATAAATGGCTTCATTTTCAAGTCTACATGTACATGACAGTTGGTGCAATTTTTGCTAAAGTAGGAATACAAACTCTCATGAGTACGAGTGCACATTCTGCCTTCTGTTTCGTAATGGCGTATTCATATCCCGCATATTTCAGAATAAGCGTGATCAGATGACATTGACAATAGACAAATTTGTAGCGAATTTAATTTGTTGTATTAATGCGGTTATGTGGCCTTCTGTTTATCTCTTTTTTAAGACTAATTGCAAGCTGCTTCTGATTATAAAAGATTAAGCATAATAATTTGCACAAATGTAGTTGTTGATGTAAAACATGACAAAAAGTCTTCATTTGACGGGTTGCGCTGCTCTAAGTATAAAAATACCTCTCGTGTTGCTGCGCTTCCGAAACCGAATAGCTTCACGAATTAAAGCATTTCATACAATGCATTGTTTTGTCAGTAGCATATCATTTGCACAAATTCATCACACCACGATGCGCTTTATATCCCCTTGACAAAGTGTCGTACATTTGAAGGTGGTATCTTGAAATATTACGATGAGCAAATAAGTCACTATCATCAAGAGCATGATTTTATGTCTCTCTTTTCTTCACTTATCCTTTGATACATCATGCACAGAAAAACGAATTAATATCCCATGACCGTCATCTGATCGATGTTAACACTTGAAATTCTCTAACAACATGGATTGAATAAGCTTCATGAATAAAGCAAGCTTGTCAGTTCATCAACGTCTTGGATCTCATATTTTGATAATTATTTTAACTCTGTCCTCGGCCACGTTCATGAGAACTCAATCAAGATAACGGGAGTGATCACATTTTATCGCGCATCCAATTCAACATTATTTGATTTTTCATCTAGCCATCAAATGAATTCTTGGAATTCCTCACTTCGTGGACTTGAATTATTCTGCTTGTTTGTTAATCAAATCATCACCACACTGATGTTCTTGATGTTAATGATTTTTTACAACCTAGGGAAAGAAGAATTTGGTAATTGTGTCGCCTTCTTTTCCTTTGATCTTTGAAGATCAGATGATAAAATAGAGATACTTCAAGGTGATCTCCAAGATACTCCATTCTTTTCAAACATAATCACGTTTTTTCACAGCGTGTGAAGCGAAATTAAAAGATACAGTAGAGTGGCATAAAATTAGCCTGCACATTTTCATATTACATCAAATGAAAAGCAACAGAAATTGAATCCATTTGTGTGGGAGGTGTTGAAAATGACAATGAGATTGAAAATGAATGAAAATATAATATCAAATTATTATTTGTTCGCATCGCTTCTTATTACATAGAATAGCTAACTGAAGCCCCACCTATAGGCTTGGTTGTCGATGTGAGGATATCAAGCAATCAAGGTGTCAGTGCAACAGCACATTCAACAAAATAGCAAATTCTGCAAAAAAATGCTAAAATCTTCGGTGGAGAATATCGCATGTATAGTGCCTACCTCAGGGATTGCCATGAAATATGACGGTTTAATTACAATCGATAATATTTGTTATTTACCTGTGATCGTGCGAAATCATGGTAATTCAATCCCGATTCTGGCAAATTTTTCTGGTTCCCGATTCTCGATTAGTCTAACTGTGAAGCACAATTTAATGGATTTCCAGTTATCAAAATAAATACACATGATCAAAAATTGAGGTTACAAACATGATGTAAAATGTGAAAATAGTAGGATTGCATTCAGAATTCTATCAAGATCGCCTCGATTAGCTGTCAACACATCAATCAATGATAGCTTGCCGTATAGTGTTGATAATCGATAGCTTTTGCTTTATGCACTGCTGACTTTTTTTTACTTCATATACTTTAGTTACTGGTTTACGATTTGCTCTGTTAGTTTTATGCTAAGTCTAGCCATAATGCTCCTTCAGCATGTACTGGTGAAAGCTAAAACATCAATCAAAATATCATTCCATGAATAGGCAAAGCAAAAAGTTGATCAGTTTTGTCTTTAAATGATAATTTGTGAGAAATAAGTAACTTGATCACCATAAATAGTTAAACAAATTCTATTTACTATTGCACTCCATTATGACAGCATATCATATATCGGCAAAGAGGCAATATAACATGTTGTCTATGTAATTGTAATGTTGAAAACCCGGTTCAACAGTATCGCGGTTAAACGCCCGAACTTTAATTACAGTAGGGGTGCGGCTGCAGTCGAAAATTTCTGTCAAGTCATGAACTTCGGATGCTGCATATGCTTAACCCTCAGAGACCTGAGGGGAGAGGTACCGGGAGCCATATTCCTCTATTTCACTTTTTGTGCTGCGGATATACCAAGCACTCATGTCCATGTGAAATCATCATTTTTGACAGGCAATCTGCATGTGTTGCTTCATTTCAATTGAATCAGTAGAAGTATGGTAGATAGGCCAAGGAGGTCTCAGAGGGTGTAGAAATTCCCAAAACAAAACTTTTACTATCAGATGAAAAATAATTTTAGACATGCCAACGATGGTTTATAATTCATTTATTCAATGCTTGCATCATGCTCGTGCATGTGCGTTGTGTTGGAAGATCGCAAAATGTTTAAAATGCTACATTTATAATTCAACACTTAAAACAGACTGTTGGCTAATTTGCAGAATGAAATTGAATGAAGTTTTAAAAGATTCAAAATCCAAGAAATCCTATCAAACGGACACCTGTGACTATGTCTGTGCCATACAGAGTCAAAACCCTACGGATGCTTGAACCTCTAACATTCATCAGCTGAAGCAAATCTTAGACTAACCTAATCTTGGAGACCTGAGGGGTCCACTAGATCCCCCATCTTTTTCTATTTACGTTTTCTGACAATGATTCCACATGCGATATTTCATTTCAACTGAATTAATAGAAGTATGGCAGATGGGCCAAGGCCATCTTGTTCTCAGATGATACAGGAGAACTTGCAGAGATGCTCAACAGACCAAACGAGGGAAGGAAAAGTGGGAATGAAGAAAGGCATGAAGAGACAAACATATTGAGAAATGAAACAGCAACAAAGACATCACTTGACACAGTGCGTATTGACAATGAAATCATTGAAGAAGATGAAGAGTAGATAGATATACATGTACTGCGGACAATTGATAACACCCTCAAGAAGCATGAACAAAGAAATAGACAGGCGGATATCAGCTGGATGGCAAAGATTCGGTCAATACAGGGAATTCCCGAAGGATGAAACAGGACCTATGGGTCTCAACAGGAAAATTATAAACAGAGTCATTGTACCAGCCATGACATATGGAGCTGAGACTTGGACACTTACAAAAGAGCAACAGAAAAGCTTGAAGTGGCTTCAACGATCAATGCTGAAAATTACCAGAATAGACAAATGGAGAAATGAAATGATTCGAGAACACATGAAAGTGCAGGATGTCGTCTGTAGAGCAAACGAACTGAAATGGTGTTCGGGGGCAGGACACATTGCGAGTATGCTCAATAGCCGATGGGCAAAGAAAACGACGGAGTGGACCCCAAGACGAAGAAGCAGAAGAACAGGAAGGCAAAAGAAGCGATGGAGAGAGAACATCGAGAGCGTGACGGGTGGATTGTGGATGCGAGAGGCACAAGACCGAAGACGACAGAGATATTTGTGAAGGCTATCTGCCTGCAGTGACATGAAAGGCTGAAGAAGAAGATGAGATAGACCAAGGTCCACTGGTACCCCCAGGTCTCAGAGGGTGTAGAAATTCCCATCCAAATCTTTTTACTTTCAGATGAAAAAGATTTTGTGCATATCCATGATGGTGCATTATGAGCGAAATTCACTTATTTATTACTTGCATCATGCTCGTGTATACACGTTGTATTAGAAATTCGCAACGCGAATATTTTGCTTTAGCACATGATTGCGAGTGTGGCCAACATGAACTATTCAGCATCAATTAGTGTTCAATATGAAAGCTGTCACTATATTCACAGTTCAATAGAAAACATAGCTGACAAGGTTTTCATAGCAGTAATTGATGAGCTTGAGATATACACAGAAGTTCTCAGAGTCTGGAAGTGTAGCAATTATGGCTGTGGATAGGCGTATTTCAGGAAGGGATGGATAGATTTAATAAATTAAAGAATTTTAGGGTTCTGCTAAACAGAATAAATCAATTTCAACAAGATTAGCTATCTGAGGCTTTATTGCGGCAGCAAACATCGTGAAAGCATCTCCTAGTGCAATTTTTTGTGCCAAATGTTGTTGAATTTGAAAAAACCATATTTCGCAGCCTATATACTTACTAAGAAGCTGAATGACACTCAAAAGATTAATTGCATTGTTGTTTTACTAAAAGCCAAACTTTCCCAACGTTTCATCTCGGTTTAAGCACGCAAATTGACAGTTTGTAAAGGGGGTGCGCTGTACTCCGGTCTCAGGTCTCAGAGGGTGTGAAAAAGTTGAAGTCTCTGAGGGTTTAAACGAATCATTCATCATCAGAAAAGCAAAAGTCATAAATAAGCAGTCGGGCTAAATGTGAATAATTCAAAGAAATTCTATTCTTATAACATCATATCACCAATTGTTTGGGAGGTTGCGGTGGTATATCATGGGCTTTTTTGCCCATTGTGATGAATGGTGAGTGCCATCTCTTGCCATGATGAATACTGAAATGAAAGACATTTTATGTCATGTTATTTATATCATGTTGTTTCACATTTTACTTTTTTACGAGAGAAGGGCTGTGGAATATACAACCGAAATTTATTGTTGTAGACCGTCACATACTTAATTTTTCAAATAATAATTAAAAAATCAATTTTGAAAACCCAGCACTACTGCAGGTAAAAAAGCTTGCGCTAGTAGCCTAGGCAAGTTGTTTAGGTTTCAAGTGATCACTTGAAAGATGTGACAGGGTGACATTTCACCTCCCCAATTAGAAAAGTAGAACAGTTGTTGACTTATACTTTTATCAAAACCCTCATTTCTAAATCATGTTAGTATGTCTCTAAACCTACCTCCAGTTCTTTGTAAATTAACGAGAATTCAGAGTTCACGTAAACAACTAAAACATAAAGATTAATTAAGATTTCTATCGTAGGTGACGAATTATGAAAGAGATATTCGACATAGAAGAGGAGGAGGAAAGTACATTAGAAATGACATGCACTCATTAGGCCAGCGAGTGTTAAGATGATTCTTTGATGAATTTATTCATAGGTAAATACATCAGACTTCTGAGACATGTTGAATTTCAATTAGTAAGTTTTGAAGAATAAATCTGAAATAGAATCGCGAAAATGTCAGCAGTCCTCATATCAGATAAATGAAAATGAAAATGAAATAAAGATTTCAAAATGATTTATTCCGAGGTTTCCTGACATCACTGAAGTTTATTATGAATATGGATTTCTCAGACATTTCCTGTCTTTTGTAATCCAGATGATGAAAATAGCGAATCTCTATCAGAAATAGGTATTTGAAAATGCTAGATATATTGTGTAGGCCAAGTGAAATTGTTTGGTTCGCGTAATAATGTACATCTTTGTCAACGTCATTTTCTTGTTCAACAAGTAACTGTTTTTATTCTTGATTTGTTAAACACAGTTCACGCAGCTGGTTATCGAGTGCTGATGAAATGATATCAAATAGTGTTCACATTTGTGCTATAAATGCCATTGTATCGTTCATGATCTGTCATTTGCGTGTACGGATGACTCTGGCGGTGAATTTCGGGTGTTAATCCTGAACATTTTTAGGTAATTTACAATAATTTGTATTTATTTGTTCATGCACTGGGTTCCAGTCACGTCAAATTACGCGTTTTTCACGTGACGTTAGTAGTGAAAACTGTGCCCTACTTGCCAGGGATAGGTACATGGATAGGTACATGTAAAGTTTAGTGTTATCAATAGGTACATGGATAGGTACATGTAAAGTTTAGTGTTATCAATAGGAACATGGATAGGTACATGGATAGGTACATGTATAGTTTAGTTATCGATAGGCACACGGATAGGTACATGTATAATTCAGTGTTATCAATAGGAACTTGTATGAGATCTGTTTTACTGGATAGGTACATGTGTTTGGTACACTGTGTTTCGGAACGTCTATGATCGAACTTGTGTGGTTTG
>CAJQUW010007045.1:0-30404 GCA_907163375.1 Prostheceraeus crozeri | reverse complement strand
GCATCATGGTTAGCAGGGTTAGCAGCTCTATGTGGTGTGAATTCCATGCATGTTTGTTGTGAGCGTGTCTGTAGTGCCGTATGAGTGCGTGATAATTAAAGCGGATGACTTGTATCATTCATCAAACTAATGACATTATACAAAAACAAGAAGAAGCAAATGGATCATTTGGCTGCTACCTTGCTAACCATGGATGCTATACCTCTTGCAATTACAAGATACTACCCTTAATATATTCCTATTATCATATTCTATACGAAATTGAATATTCTATACACTAAAAGGAAAACCAACCTTTAAAAAGACAACACTCACCCAACCAGATACAAAGAAGGAAAATACTCCACAGGCAGACATCGAGAGAGAGGAGAATATAAAGAAAAAATTAAGGGGAGAACTTACCCAACTGGACCAGATTTATGCTTATACAAACCCATGGAAAATGTTATTGTGGACATCTACACAGAGACCTAAATATATTTCTCGCGATAGGATGTATACGTTAACATACTTTCACATACACATCGACTCTGTCACTCTATAAATTACTTGCTTTTCCATCTATGAACCATACAAACCAAGACTTTTGTGCCTCCTATATTCCAACCTGGTGATGAAACATTTATTCTATTAATACTTCATACCATACTTTATGACTTGATACAGTGTTCAATACGAAAATATCATCACAAGGACATTACAGCATAACAATACTTGAGTTCATCATCCTGAAAAGATTAATGCGCGCTTAGCTAATTACTTTTATTTGCACTTATGAGACAGTCATATCTCAAAAAACGTGCATACTACTTATGAAAGTCAGCTTACATAGACACTCATAAGAAAGGCTTAGAACACTTTATCACTACATCCTACTTCCATTTATGAATATCAATTCATTCTACATACAAACCCATGATGAAATCTATCAAAAGCTACCTTTCAATCAAAACTGTGACCCCTTTAACTTTATTTTACATAGTTTAACTGTTTCATGTGTTCCTATCCTATACACTCAAAACACTGTAAAGACATTTATTCTCTTCCGCTTTTCATCTATAAACATGATGTGATACTTTGCATTTCAACCTTGCACCACAATATCATCATAAAAAACTTTCACCAGTACCTGACTTTCAACATAGGCCTGAATTCTCCCCTTATGCTTCCCCCTTTCCCCCCCTTCCCCCCCTTTACCCCCCCCCCCTGTTCCCCCCCATTCTTTCACTTTTTCCTTTACCCCTTCCCCCTCTCCCCCCTTCCATTCTTTTACCCTATTTTTTCCTTTTTCTTTCCCCCTATCTTCTTTTCCCCCTCTTCTCCCTTTTTCCCCCCCCTCTTTTTTTCCCCCCACCTTTTTTCCCCCATTTACGACAACAGTCATTTCTTTCCAGTCAACCTCATCAATATGAAAGACTTGTAGCACCTTAAACGTTCGTGTTACTTATTTGCTGTTGGAAATAACTTTTCATATACAGTTGGCATACAATCATTTCAACGCATACTCCATTGCATGCTATTTCTACGTTCACACTCATAGTACTTGTCTTCATCAAGTATACAAACTACTTCAGTTTAACTTTACGTGAATTACTTTCATAAAATTAACAGTCCTAATGCAATATGATACTATCACGATATGTTACTGCGGTTTCTTCTAACTATGTCTAACCAATTTGCTACACTACCTATTCATTAAACTTTGCAATCTCAATCTTTGCTTTCGTTGAATATGAACCTCCAGTTTACATGCAACAACTATGATATGTGTTCTATCTTATACACACAACTCAACCAGTAGAAACATTCATTCTGTTACATCCATGAACATGACGTGATAAAATTCACATCATCTCAAAACCTTTTAACAGCGCTTGTCTTCAAACATATGCTGAATCTCACATAGCTTGTTTGTTACACTACCAATTCATTTCAATGCGAGCTAATCTTGCATCACTGAGTTCATGCACATAACTTTTCACTTTACTTATTCCTACAATGCTACTACTATGTCTTCTAAACTTTATGAGATCGCTTTCACTTCTATCTCACACTTTTCTCCATCATATAACTAAGTGAATAAAGTTGATGATACATTATCTGACTAAACTCATTGAGTCACATCCTACACGAGCAGATATTACTAACATGGATCATATAAAACGCCAAGTCTTGTCATAGGCTTGACTATACTATGGACTTAGTGATTTATCTATGTAACTTACACTTTTAAAACGTTAAATCCTTAAATTTCAACACAGGGCACCTATCCTATGGATTTAGGAGTTTTGCTGTATAATTTAGTAAACTTATGTCTCTGTCAGCATACAACTTTTAATAAAGTTGTTGACATAAAGTTTCTTACACCGCAGTTCATGTTTACGACTTTCATTTGAATGTCAGATTTGTATGTTCATCTGTCTATGATGAGTGTAAACGTTGTCACAGTTCTCCTTTATTTCCCGTAAACTAGTTGTGACACTTTTTGTGTTTCACTTCATCTAGCAGGTTTATTTTTATCTCACACATACTGTTTCCTATCTCATATGCATTCGACTAACAACAAGTTGTTATGTCTATACTTGTATGCTGTCGATGCAGAGTGCAAACACGCACACCTGTCTGTCTTTATTTACAAAACACACACACATTCAATTTGATAAAGGCAAACAACACATTTAGTAAAGCTGGTACGCTAATGAGTGTGACTGCAGAAACATTTCATAAAACTTTTTCAACGTTCGCTAAGTTTCACAACAACCTGTCAAAGACTTCTTACAAAACTTATTTCAACATTTGCATTTAAGCGAACATGTGCTTCACATATTCTACACGAACGGTTAACGCATGTAATATAAAACCCTAAGTCCAACCGTAGAGGAGCCTAGCCTTGGATGATGGACTTTACAACCCACGCGATTCAATGTCATGGAATCACACTCAACGTGTGTGACAACATCTGGTTTTATAAAACATTCAACACTTATTCCTATCCATCTCACTTTGATATCCAACATGTTAAACTTAGATTTGATTTCAACCACTCAAGTCGTCAAAAAACTTGCAGGCGTTGTCTAATATTCAATTCATTCTGTACACAGATTCGCTTTACTTCACATCCAAAGTTAATGACTACCTAACAGATGGATTCACTCTGAATTTACACTTCACCGTTTGTGAAAAGACTGTCACATAAAACATTTTACACACTGCAGTCCGGATCTCAACTAAGGATAAAACTTTCTAGTGCTGTGGTGAACACTGTTTTCATATAACATTCTAAACTCCATTGCAGTAGAAAACTGCTTTTAGTAAACCTGATGAAGCGAGTCTAACAGTCATGGAGTTTGAATTTTCTAATAGGGAAACATTTGCCAACTGTCTCCAATAAAACTTTCTAACACTGTGAAAGTAAGTTACAAGACAATCTACACTGTGCAGTAAAACCTTTTCGATAAAACTTTCTAGTGCTGTGAAAGTAAGTTACAAGACAATCTACACTGTGCAGTAAAACCTTTTCGATAAAACTTTCTAGTGCTGTGATGAGTTCGGTCAGTCATACAACGTCAATGATCAAACATTATTTTCACAAACGTGTGTCGCGGTAATATTATTTGACTACACTAACGCTTACATTTCATAACACTTGTGTTTCATAAAACGCCATGATCAAATTTTCTAACTATACATCAACCTGTGTTGTAGTAAAACCTTTGTACAACATGATACACTTTCTGATTAGACTTACGAATACAACTTCAATGATCAAACTTTCTAACTATACATCCACCTGTGTAGCAGTAAAACCTTTATACAACATGATAAAGTTTCTGACTACACTAACTTTACTTTTTCAAACCATGATACACTTTCTGATGACACTCACGAATAAACGTCATGATCAAACTTTATTTTCACAAACGTGCGTCGTAGTAAAATTATTTGACTACACTAGCACTAACATTTATGGCATTTGTGTTTCATAAAACGCCATGATCAAACTTTTCTAACTATACATCAACCTGTGTTGCAGTAAAACTTTTACAAACCATGATACACTTTCTGACTAGACTTACGAATACAACGTCAATGATCAAACTTTATTTTCACAAACATGAGTTGTAGTAAAAACTAGTTGACTACACTAACTTTGCTTTTACAAACCATGATGCACTTTCTGATGACACTCCACGAATAAACGTCATGATCAAACTTTACTTTCTCAAACGGGTGTCGCGGTAAAGAACTAGTTGACTACACTAACTTTGCTTTTACAAACCATGATACAGTTTCTGACTAGACTTACGAATAAAACGTTGATGATCAAACTTTCTAACTATACATCAACCTGTGTTGCAATAAAACTTTTGTACAATATGATAAAGTTTCTGACGATACTGACAAGAGCTTGTTCACTAGCGAAGAGAGAAGTCTGTTGTGTTGCGTGTGGCGCAGTCAATGTCCTCCCTTCATTCCATTCATCAATTTTCTTCCCCTCTGCATTCCATATCCGTAGATATGTGGCGGGCTTGGGACCGCTTTAGCTGCATTAGAAGGTTGGCCCTTAAGAGAGCCCATGGGTCGTTCTCGGGACGTGGGATGTGGTGGGCTTATGACTTTTTCAGTTGGCCTGCAATGAAAGAAGTAAGAATGAGAAAGATGGTACAATGTTATGTTCCAGTCATAATACTTACGAAATTTGTGCGGCTTCCTATAATCTACACGGATGTCCTCCTTGTGATGTATTTTAATGTGATAACATCGGACATCCGTGCAGTTAAAACATTCTTGCGATGTATCAGGAGTCACATCTCCATAAATTAATGGCCGCTCCGGGACATAGCCCACCACAGGAATGTGAAGGGCGGTGACCGTTTCAGGCGACACTTCCGACTGCATACTCAACTGACGCTCCAACACTCTCACTCGTTCCATCGCCTCTTCCTTCAACTCACGCTCTCGACAGACCGACTTCTCACAACTCTCCAACTTCGACTCAAGCGTCTCCCTCAACTTTCTCTCATTCACCAACTTCTGCCTCGCCTCAAACAACTCTCTCTTCACACTCGCAAAGTCCTCCGACTCTCTCTTCAAACGATCCCTTTCCTCAGTCACTTCTTTCAACGTACACTTTGCAGCATTCAACTTTCCCTGCAACCTGTCACACTCATTCCTCACATTCCCATACGCCAGCGCATCATTCTTCGTCAACACCACTTTACTCGGCACACTCGACTGACTCACTCTCACAACACAATTAGGCATCACACGCTCATCTCTCGGCGACGATTGAGCCCGTGGCTTTGCATGTGGCTCAATCGACGCGACAGCTCGCTCAAGCTCAACATCATCACTCAGCCTCTCAACACACCCCTTCTTCGTTACAACGCTCTCCATAGCCTCATCGTCATCATCATCATCACTCTCGACAATCAACTTCCTCTTTACTTTACTCGCCACTTCATCATCATCCAAATCCACATTCACGACTGGGGAACGTACTGGTTCGCCTTGAACAAATGCGCTCCCCCGCTCACCACTCAACACTTGACTCATCATTTCCTTCCCAATCACACGCAGAGGACAATTGGCATGAGCCTTCACAAACTCGACATCATACGCACTACAACGAACATCACACCACACACAATACATCACCATCAACACATCATCATGCTTCATCTCACCCTTTGTCACTCTCGCCAAGACGTGGCGCCTGAAACGGTCACCGCGGAAGGGCATGCCGCAACTACACTTAAAAATTTGTAATTTTTTATTGCATTCCTTCGTCATTTTCAAACTGAAAAGAGAAGAAATAATGTGTTAAATTGAGACACATTTTAGTGCTCATAAGAGGAGATCGTTAAAGGATCTCATCTAAAGTCACAGCTTAACAAAAACGTCTATATGAAGCTACTACTGTATCTGCATTAAGACAGAATAATCCTAAGTTCTAAATATTTCAAAGTTTGATAGCAAACTTCGACAGAGCACTCACCGTTCGTCTTACAACTTGAAACAGGAGTGAAGCCTAGAGAGAAGCAGTGACTTATATACCCTCCGACACAAAGCCTTGCCTTGGTCTTTCTAAAATTTAGTCATGCTTTTAACTTGACAACAACGCTTTTACCAAATTTGGACAACACATCGACAGTTACTGGGCTTTCAGTCGTGAAGGCCCATGCTATACAAAGACAGAATCGATAGTCGCCCAGTGCTATCACAAACACAACTTCGCTTAGAGGAAAGACAAGTTAAGCTGATGAATCCGTCACAGGCATTTCTCAGAGGGGATCTTATCCCAACTCCAAGACCTCGACCCACAAATCCAACCTCGAGCGGACAGAGCGTGCGTCATGTCACTGTGTTGGTATCCGGGCCCCGATTTTGACATGAAAATCGGTGGAGTTATTTACATCAGGAAACAAGTCTCGAGCCGAAGCTCGCCTCTGACAACTTTGTAAATGTCTTAGTTGAATTCACCAGCGTTGTGCAATGGAGATGTTTAGAGGCCACCCATGACAAGATAGCTGAGACTCAACCGATTGGCGTTCAAAGTGCTACGTTGAGAACTGTGTCAAATGCCCAACATGAGACATGAGTTGTCCCAGCGGTTACGGTCTAAACTATGACACACTCCCTTGCCACACTTATCACTACGGCATCGTCCGCCGTCCCGAAGGAACACCCTGTCAGTGGAATATTACAGCAAAACTCTCCGTGTCTTGCTCGCTTTCAGTGAAAAGCCGCTTGTAACATGAGAAGACTGGCTCAGACATCATTAAAAATCATCTAGTTGACTTCAGCAGGGTCGAAAACCCCAGAAAACCTCCAAAACTAGTGAATTTAAATTTTTCAACTTTTTAGCACTACTTACAACATTTTATAAGTAGTCTATCACTTAGAGCAGGTCAATAGCAACCGAACCTTTTTTGAATCAAGTCAAACGGACTTGTAGAAGCAAAGTTACAAGCCTTTAAAGTTTTGGAGTCTTTTATGGCCTGGAGACGAAGGCCATCTCCTGGCGAACCTCTAAGTCTGACGCCTTAGCTGAGTTCAGCAATGAAATTTTCTAAGTCGGTTTCTTACAGAAACCGGGGATTTGGAATGTCCGAAGCTATCATCGGAGCTCAGAGAGACGACCTACCTCTGACAATCGCTCTCGTCTTAATGACAAGTCTCTCTCGGTTCCCAGCTTATATAGTGTGTGGCGATCAGCTGATGACGTAACACCCATCATCCAAAAACTTTAAACCCGTCTATCTCCGGTTCTAGTGCTCCGATTGACTCCAAATTTTGAGTGTCACGTTTTCTCGCTCTCCCCTTTCATTTAAGACATCCCTCGACCCTCTACGATGACCAGAAGCCGAGATGAAAAAACTCTGTCGTTTTTTCAAAAAGTTCCAAAATCTTGGAAAATGCACAAAAACTCGATTTTTAACAGGCTCTCATTTGGAAACGGAGCCTGTCACGCATCTGAAAAGAGGAGATCCTAGAGAACAAAGTGCGGTCTTGCCGCTAAAAGAAACCCGAGCTCTTCATTCACTTCCAATCCTCCACAATTCATCGTCCAAGTTGGCAAAAAAAAAAAAAAGCGACATTTCACATTTGGACTTGAAAAAATCCTAAGTGTCGAGACCACCGTAGTGAAAATTTTCGAAAAAATTTTTTGGACGAATTTCAACCTGAAACCTTGATAGAAGTTTGTTTCACATGATTCTGAACAACTTTGGTCTTTTCGACCAATTTGGTCAGTTGAGTCGTTGGGGGGGGGGGGGGGCGGTTTTTTCACCGAAACTTCACCGACCCAACTTTTGACGACAAACACGATGGGATGGGTCTCGGAGCTCAATTCCAACATTTTGAAAAATTTTTTTTTTTTTCATGAAAAAATCCTAAGTGTCGAGACCACCGTAGTGAAAATTTTCGAAAAAATTTTTTGGACGAATTTCAACCTGAAACCTTGATAGAAGTTTGTTTCACATGATTCTGAACAACTTTGGTCTTTTCGACCAATTTGGTCAGTTGAGTCGTTGGGGGGGGGGGGGCGGTTTTTTCACCGAAACTTCACCGACCCAACTTTTGACGACAAACACGATGGGATGGGTCTCGGAGCTCAATTCCAACATTTTGAAAAATTTTTTTTTTTTTCATGAAAAAATCCTAAGTGTCGAGACCACCGTAGTGAAAATTTTCGAAAAAATTTTTTGGACGAATTTCAACCTGAAACCTTGATAGAAGTTTGTTTCACATGATTCTGAACAACTTTGGTCTTTTCGACCAATTTGGTCAGTTGAGTCGTTGGGGGGGGGGGGGGGGGGCGGTTTTTTCACCGAAACTTCACCGACCCAACTTTTGACGACAAACACGATGGGATGGGTCTCGGAGCTCAATTCCAACATTTTGAAAAATTTTTTTTTTCACTAAAAAAAATCCTAAGTGTCGTAGTGAAAATTTTCGAAAAAATTTTTTGGACGAATTTCAACCTGAAACCTTGATAGAAGTTTGTTTCACATGATTCTGAACAACTTTGGTCTTTTCGACCAATTTGGTCAGTTGAGTCGTTGGGGGGGGGGGGGGCGGTTTTTTCACCGAAACTTCACCGACCCAACTTTTGACGACAAACACGATGGGATGGGTCTCGGAACTCCATTCCAACATTTTGAAAAATTTTTTTTTTTTTTTTTTTCACGAAAAAATCCTAAGTGTCGAGACCACTGTAGTGAAAATTTTCGAAAAAATTTTTTGGACGAATTTCAACCTGAAACCTTGATAGAAGTTTGTTTCACATGATTCTGAACAACTTTGGTCTTTTCAACCAATTTGGTCAGTTGAGTCGTTGGGGGGGGGGGGGGGCGGTTTTTTCACCGAAACTTCACCGACCCAACTTTTGACGACAAACACGATGGGATGGGTCTCGGAACTCAATTCCAACATTTTGAAAAATTTTTTTTTTTTTTTCACGAAAAAATCCTAAGTGTCGAGACCACTGTAGTGAAAATTTTCGAAAAAATTTTTTGGACGAATTTCAACCTGAAACCTTGATAGAAGTTTGTTTCACATGATTCTGAACAACTTTGGTCTTTTCAACCAATTTGGTCAGTTGAGTCGTTGGGGGGGGGGGGGGGGTCAGCGAAATTTGATGAAAAATGTTTTGGTGACGGTCCCAGGTCGAAATTCCACACTTTGGAAAATTTTCAAATTTTTACCCATACAAAGTCACTCTGACACTTAGGATTTTTTCAGGTAAGCGAGCTCCGACCTAAAATCTTGTAACCGCTCTAACTTTTGAACGAAGACAGATAGGAACAAGCCGATTGTTTCACTGAATTTGTCTCACTCTTAGCTTTCAAACGAGCTATCGCACGACAAAATCCGTCCACTAGAAGCCAACATCGAAGCAAGCTGTCCAGGGGGGGGGGGGTCAGCGAAATTTGATGAAAAATGTTTTGGTGACGGTCCCAGGTCGAAATTCCACACTTTGGAAAATTTTCAAATTTTTACCCATACAAAGTCACTCTGACACTTAGGATTTTTTCAGGTAAGCGAGCTCCGACCTAAAATCTTGTAACCGCTCTAACTTTTGAACGAAGACAGATAGGAACAAGCCGATTGTTTCACTGAATTTGTCTCACTCTTAGCTTTCAAACGAGCTATCGCACGACAAAATCCATCCACTAGAAGCCAACATCGAAGCAAGCTGTCCAGAGGGGGGGGGGCGGTTTTCTCCTCACGGACCCATTCCTCCCAACACATCCTTGGCCATGTCCCTCACACTGCATTTCACATTTTGCACTTGCAGCCGCCTGATGACTCCGCCTTTCACCATTTGCACTTGCGTTCAGCCTGATGACTCAGCCTTTCACCATTTGCACTTGCGTTCAGCCTGATGACTCAGCATTTCACAATTTGCACTTGATTTTGCCATGGGATTACTACTCATTTCGTCCTAAAACTGGAATATTCACAGTTGTGTTTCAATATCCGAATGATATGTTTTTTCAACCAGTTCCTGCGAAAGATAAGGTAAAGAATGAAAACAATTGTAACCAAGAAATAATAAGGTTTAGGAATGGAACGTGTTATGATGTATTAACTTCTGTAGACATACAGGAAATTGTTAGATGTGGCGGGAAAATATTATCTATTACAGATGGTATAATTTATGAAGAAAATTATCACATTTCACCATTTCGCAAATACATTGAAAAGCTCTTCAATTTAAGAAAAAAATATAAAATAGAAGGAAACACTGTAGGCGATGAGTTAATTAAATTATTAATGAATTCACTATATGGAAAAACCGTACAAAAAGACATAACCACTAAATATCATTTATGGAATGAAAATACATTGAGAAAAAATTTCACTCAAGAAGTAAAAGATTTTGAAAAAGTAAATGATGAACAATTCTTAGTGAAAGTAGAAATGGAAGACGATGAATTTCTTAAAGCTAATATTACAGACACTGAAAAGACGACCAACGGTCTGAGCAGCTACGCTACGACGACCAACGGTCTGAGCAGCTACGCTGCGACGACCAACGGTCTGAGCAGCTACGCTGCGACATCATTCATGCCATCACACTTAGGTTCTTTTATTCTTTCTCACTCTAGAAGAATTATGAATAACTTTATTTTAGAAATTAATGGTTTTAAAGAAAAACACATACATTACACAGATACCGATAGTATATACATTTCTAATGAGCTCTTCAATAAATTAGATGCGGCTGGATATGTTGGTGGGGAATTATGCCAAGGGAAAAATGATTATGGAAATGGGGGAATTATTTTTGCAATGTTTATCGCCCCCAAAATAAAATATTGTATTACTGTAGATGAACAAGGGAGACTTAGTGAAAAGAAAACATTTAAGGGTTATACAAAAACTAAAGTAAAAGTAGAAGATTTCATTCAATTATACCATGGGGAAACATTGACAACAATTGTTAATAAACCATGGAAAAGATCTTTAGAAACTGGTATTAGTATTCCTGATAAAAATAATAACACTGAAGAAAAAAGATTCACTGGTAAAATAAATATTCTTAAACGTCAAGCACCTAATGCAAATGGTATTATGCTCCCCTATAGCGGAGAAGATGTACAAGACGAAATATTTCAACGAATAAAAAAAGAATGTAATATAATTGAATACAATGATAGTGAAGACTGGGAAGAGGAATTATAATACACTAGTCAGAGAACAAATGTTCTATTCAGAGTTTTACTCTGTGAACAAATGTTCTATAACTCTATCATGTACTTTTTTATCAATATTGACTGTGATAAAACCATAGTCGTTTGCCCAAGCATTGTTACACGATTGTTTAAATTCATCTTTATCTCTTATACATAAGTCTCTTAACAAATCACTTAGGTTTCTTTGGTTGATTTCGAAAAGCATAAAAATATTAGCATTCTTTCTAATAACACTTCCATCTAATGAATACATACTTTGTGTCAAATAAAAGACACTACAGTTATTGTGTCTACCTCTTGTAAAATAATTTCTCTGCACTGCCTGATTTCTGTCATTAACACAATCATCAAACACCACACAATGTTTTTTCGTTTTATTTAGTTTACTAGGATCTTGCATATTACCACTATCATCTATTAATTGTATCGTTATGTGTTTATTTTTACTGGGTTCTAATAGTTGTTTATTTTTCGCTGCTTCTTCACACCAGGAACTTATTTCTTCTTCATACTCCGATTTTTCATATTCTTCAAACAGTGAAGCTATAGTTGATTTCGTAAGATTATTTTCAAAACCATGTTTCAAAAATTGATAAATAGGTTGTTCTGCTGTTGTTGTATAAATGATAAGATTGTTATAATCCAAAAATTTGGGTGTCGTGAGAATTTTAAATAATAGATATGTTTTTCCACAACCTGATCTTCCACAAATAACTGATAAAACTTTATTTGACAAGTTATGATGATGATTGAATTTCACTTTCTTGTTTAGTGGATATTTTTCACAACTGCTTTCACTCATTTTTAAGTCAATATTTTTTTTAATTATACCTCCCGAACCAAAAGATCTATCATAATTTCTTCGCCTCCAAAATTTATTTCCTTTCCTTTCTCATCTGTTATTCTAATTGTAATTGAATTAATTGTTTTTCTTGTAACAGGGAAATATATTAATGATTTTGGGATTACATTCAAACTGTAACCAATCGGAACTGTAAATGCTGGATAACTGAAGATATTATTTGACAGCTTTCCATTAACATAACCACCTTCTATAATATCACATTGAACGTTGATTGAATTTATTTCAGTTACTTTAGGTATATTTTCACTTATATGAAAACCTTGTGTATAGAGTTGCTTTTTAAATCCTAAGAGTCTTGATAAAGATTTGTCAATATTAAAATCAACTTGATGATCTTCATCTAAAGTAAGAGAAAATTTATTTACTGCTGGTTCAACTGCGAAATGTAATTGTTTCTTGTCTTTAAATTGAATGCCTAAATGTCTTTTTATTTCATTGGAAATCGATTCAACTTCATAAGATCCAGGAAGAAAAGTTAATTCTTTCCAAGTTTTACCTTGATCATTAGAATACTTAAATCGGTCATTTACATCTTTGATAATATTTTGTATAGTGTTAAATGTTGAAAAACTAGTTAGTGCTACTTCATAATGTTTGTCTTGTTCTAAGTGAATAATAGGATCTAAATGACAGGTATGGGATGAAATAGTTGTTATAAATTTTAATGTCGTACTAAATTTTGATGAGGTTAAAATCTCGGTTAAATTTTCTAAATGCTTATTAATTTTTTCTAGTTCTGCCGAAGACATTTTTTAACTAAATTTATGTCCTTCTAGTGCTGCTAAATTTATGGCCTTTTAGTCCTGCTAAGTAAAATAATTTCACTAGAGAAGTGTTTGTACTCTTCTGCAGTTAGAAATCTGTTTTGGAATAGTTTATCTAAGATTGCATGCATTTCGTTAAAAACGGAGTTATGCCCTTCTTTTGCTGCAGCTAATAAAATATCATATCTATTCATTAATTCTTGTGGGTTGTCTGATAAAAATACAACAGGTGTTGAATAACCAGTTGCTGTTGCAACACCAGTTGATGTTGCAACACCAGTTGCTGTTGGAACACCAGTTGCTGTTGGAACACCAGCTGTTGGTATTGCTGTTGATAATAAGTGTTCTAATTGTTTATAACGCTTAAGATGTTTCCCAGTTCCAACCTTGTCTAGCATAATTTTGTATTTCAGTAGATCATCGGGGTAATAGTTATCTAACTTCGCTCCTCTTAATAAATCCACGAAATTTCTGTCTAAACTGAAAGCTGTTTTGTCTGGTGTGAAAATTAAACTTTCTTTAGTATTTATAAATAATTCTTCTCCACCTAAGTAAAATCTAAGAGATGGCTTTCCATCTATAAATGAAGTAGAATGTTCAAAGAGCATAGATTTGGGTAATTTCTTTTCTATGTTTGCTTCTAACAAACCATAATCATCCATGAAGATTTTCTGCACTGGATCCGCGATATCAATTCGTTTATCATGAACTACAAGTTCTTTCTTAATATCAGATTTAACTTGTTCAACTAATTGGATTTTGTCTTTCATATCGGATTGAACACCAGCTTGTACCATTCGATATTGTCTATATTTTTTCTTCATAATATTTTTCTGTTTTATTAATTCTTCTAGTTGTTTTATTGCTCTGCATTATTTTATAAGATAATATTTGAATTTTGTGGTATCATAGAGACACAGCAAAAACACTGCACCAAAGGTGCTGAGACTTGAAGAGTCGATTTTACTGATGTTCTAACGTTTTTAATAAAGTTCTTATTTCTTCTAAAAAAGCTTCATTGTTTACTTTGTCTTGAGGTTTAACAGGAATTTTAGTTGCTTCTCTAGCTATTTGGTCAAATTTTTCAATCTCATCTAACGTAATAACATTGTCATCACACACTCTCTGGAAGTAGTAATGTAGTTTATCATATACTTCTTTGACATGTGCATGTTTCTTAGTTAAGGATTTTCGTTTCTTAGTCATTAAAGATTTATCTATCACTGTTGCAAGTGACGTTGTGAAGACACCTGTGCCTGTTAAAGCAGTAGCGACAACAGGAATTATAAGAACGCCAGACGAAATGACAATAGTGAGAGCGCCTAAAGAAATTGTTAAACATATACCAACGCCTTGTGTCACATTCTTAGCTATCGTCCATCTCTTTCTTAATTTATTATAATGTTCTAGTTTAAGTAATAATTGGGCTTCCTTATCTTTCATGTACCTGACTCTATCTTTGTGTTTTGCTATATCTATGTCATATGATAATGAAGGATATAAGGGGGCTGATGGTTCTTTTGTTTTTTCATCTTCCATTTTTAAATGAATATTTTTGTTCATGGGTCATAATGTATTTTTTCGTACTTGTCCTGGTCCGTTGTATCTATTTTAGCTGTTTTTTTATAAATTTCAGGAGGACCCTATTTTTTTGTATTTTTTCATTTTTTGTATCTATTTTAGCTGTTTTTTTATAAATTTCAGGAGGACCCTATTTTTTTGTATTTTTTCATTTTTTGTAACTACCTAGGTGTGGGATTCGGTGCTGAGCGAAGCGATGCGCCGAATCCTATACCCTATACTACTGACAACAGAACAAAATAAGTTAATCGGCGTTGACGTCAAGCACCAACTGGTTTAATCGAGGATGTATTGAAGCCAGAGGTTTTTTCGTTGATTTCGTTGTAGCTTCCCCTGTATTGAAATACTTCATCAGGGGCTATTAACCGAAACACCGTCCCGGCTGTTTTGTTAATCGTTGATTGTTCACTGGTAGAGGTTTTTGGACTTAATGTACATAAGCACTTTCGAATAGTCGATCTCATCTTCTTTGATGACTCATCCACACCTTGAATCATAGCTTCCAATCGCGACAACTGAAACAGAATGAAGCACATATTACAAGGTTGCGTAATTAGTCAGTGCTCATTCTACTTTGGTTAATCCAATGAACGATTATCCTAGATATTATGCTTTATTGATGACTAAGTACGAATGAGACACTAAACACGATCGATTTTACATAATTCATACAGAAAATTTAGGATTCTAGATAGGTTCTTGTTTTACGCGAACAGTCAATCGCTGTGTATAACGTGAGTCATTTCGCTATTGAATTCTAAGAGACGTTATTCATGGACGTTTTATTTGTCATTAGGACCTAATTAGAAGTACAGTCCCTTGCAAAAGTTTAGAATCAGAATTAATTAATTATTTTATCAGATTAAGTTCACACATTTTGCCATTTTTAGACACAACGCTTTCCCGTTTGATCGAAGTGACTCAGCAAATCAAGATAGCTTCCTATGCCATTAACAGAAGAGACTTTCAGTCATCATAGTTGCTAAGTAACGGCATAGATATCTTTCATGACACTATAATTCATCCATACACACACTGTCTGCATAGTTTCGAAACATTTGTTATCGTCGTCTCATCTGTTATGGGTAAACGCAACTCGGTTTCTCCTACTATTCGTGCACAGGCATTTGTACTTTATGAGAATGGTTTGACTCAACGAGAAATTGCTGAACAGCTGAAGATCAGTCAAAAAGCTGTTCACGTCGCTATCAAGAAGCATGAGTCGACAAATGGCAGATTCTGCGATGCACCGAGGTCTGGGAGGCCACGAGCCACAACGAAACGCGATGAAAGATATCTGAAATTAGCCGTGCAACGAAATCCTTCTGTTAGCCTCCCTGTATTGGTCCAAGGACTGAAAGCGACTGGTACAACCACAAGCACAAGTACTCTCAGTCGACGTCTTTCTAAGGAAATGGGCCTCAGAAGTTATCGCCCAGCACACAAACCGAGATTAACGGTGTCTATGGTTAAGAAGAGACTTGCCTTTGCGAGAAAGTATGCTCACTGGACTGCTGAACAGTGGGACACTGTGATGTGGACCGATGAGTGCTCCATCGAACAGTTTGGTTCCCGTCAGTTAGCAGTCCGTCGTCCGACTTCACAACGATACAACCCCAGATATGTGGTCCAAACAATGAAACACCCAGTCAAGCAAATGATTTGGGGCTCTATCAGCTCTCAAGGAAGAGGTGGTCTATTCTTCCTTCCTAAAGGGAAAACCATGAATGCGTCAACGTACCTCGATCTGTTGAAAGAGAAATTGAGTACACACATGACAATTCATTCCACAGATATTCTAATGCATGATGGTGCGCCTTGCCATCGAGCAAAAGTAGTCTCTCAGTGGCTTGATTCAGAAGATATCACGGTGCTGGAATGGCCCGGCAATTCACCTGATTGCAATCCAATAGAAAATGCATGGAACAAATTGAAGTCCGAAGTTGCTGCCATGAAGCCTCGTTCTCTTGATCACTTGAAAGAATGCATCAAGCTTGCTTGGACGACGAAAATAACACCCGAATATTGTCGCCGACTCGTGCATTCCATGCCTTCCCGCTTGGCTTCAATTATTGAAGCAAGGGGACAACACACCAAATATTGATAAAGTGAGTGACAATTGACACTATCCTTCATAGACATCCTATTTTCTAGACAGTCTGGCATTTTAAATCAGGAAAATATTGAGACGCATTTGCTATAATTTGAATAAAAGCCTTTTTTTGGAAAAATGGATTTTGATTCTAAACTTTTGCAAGGGACTGTAATTCAATATTTTAAGCTGCCAAATTGATAAAATTGTTGAAAATGAACAGTTCATTACAGGTACATCGGATTCTTGCCTTATGGAATTTTACAAATCCCGCAGTTTTTATGAACGACCGACTGTGGTTATAGATATAAAAATTACCGGAAAAATATAAATTATATTTTTCCGGTAATTTTTCCGGAAAAATTACCGGAAAAATTGGAAAAATATGGAAAAATAAAAAAAATTTCCTGTCAACGAAAAGTATTCCATCATATCCAACGAAGTCAATCGCTTCAATAGTTCGAAAGTTAGAGCTGTTAGAGCTATATGTTTCAAATACACGAAACAGCTATCAGTGTAAAACAATAAATATAGTAAGCAATTATTATTAAGCATGTATCTAGACCTATTTCATTCACTACAGTCGACCCTGATAATGCAGCACGCTCTCATTCAATATTTAGGTTTAGGGCTTGTTCTGAGAGTTTATATTTTCAGATGACATTCTCGAGAAGTACAACATTGAGGATTCATAGTAGGCTACACGGCGTGACGGCTCACGATTTTATGCGGTTATAAATCTTATAATTAATAAGAATGATTCATGATAAAGTTGAAATATTTAATGTACCATTACAACATTTTACAAAATTTAGGGCTACTATTAAAGAAATTAAAGCAAAAACGTTTAGCTAAACTTCGCAGATAAACACATTATTATGCTCTCTATTATGATAGCAAATATTTCTCTTCCTTTGAAGCTATGGCTGTCATATGCAGTCGTATGATACAAACCGCAATGTTGTTATTCTATCTTTTTCAAATTACTAATGAAGTGATTCATCAAAATACAGAAATTGAACGGAAAAATTACAAGTGGAAAAATATTATATTTTTCCGGTAATTTTTCCAGAAAAATTACCGGAAAAGTTTCCAGAAAATTTTCCATTTCATATCCTTAACTGTGGTACCGTTATTTATTGCTATTCTGTTGAGCATTGCTCTTAACAGCAAGATTGAGTCATAACGTTTATTTCTAATATTTCACTACTTCTTTTATTAGGAAATTGACAAGTAAGCGTAATGGAACAAATCAGATGAAAAAAACAGATACAAAATTATGAGTGGAGAATATCTTCTGTGATTAGACTATCTGATTACTCGTTTAAATTCAGTGGTCATGACTAGTTTCAACTTGGTTATTTTTACTTTTAAGTAATGCGACTACTGGCCTTCACTGGGTATCAAAACTCTAAAAATGTTCGAAACTGATGAAGATTACCGAATGCCATTTGCACATGTGTTTTTTATACCTAGTTAAAGCCAAAAGACGAGAAGTCGCATTGCTTTATCCGATTGATCGCAAGTCTGGATCAAAATCCACTTCGAGGTCGAATCCCTGATATAAGTAATTAAATGTCATACAATTATGTCGAAAAACGCATCCTGTACGATACTGAAGCATAAGGTCTTCAATTTAAGGATTTCAAAAATATATGATCACATTTCAAATTATCATCATTAACGATGTGAATCAGCAGCGATGTTTTTGGCCAGAAAGCAACTATTTGTAGATTTCTAAGCATACTGTGTTAACCCTTGCACTACGAAATGGGGTACAGGTGTACCCCAGCACTATTTCACTGCAGATTTCTCTGAAAATATTTATCATTGAAAAGTACAATTTTACATGTTTGAACCTTTTAACTTATACATCATGAAACAAATAAAGAAGTTAGTTCATAATGAAGTGTATAAGAGAAAAATTAAACAAAGTTTTAATTTTGCTGTTGGGGTACACGGGTGCCCCTCTTAGGAGTCGGCGCTGATGTTATTTTGACGATGATTTACAGAAAGGATTATGATATCCTTGCTATCACAGAGGCAGGACAAAATAATGATCTAAGGAAAGCCTTGGAAGAATGCAGTGAGCTATTGACAGACTGCATAATCCATGAATGAGCTGGCAGACTACATCCAGTGGGCTTGCACGCACTGGCCAAGTGATTAGTCTACTTCAGAAATTTGCGTAATCCAGATTCCTTCCAAATGGGCCGCGATCCGAATCTCTCCCCGTCGACTGAAGATAAATGAAAGGAGTTTTATTAACTGTAAACGCAAATTTCATTTATGGTTTCATCTGCGTTGTAATCGTAATCCAGAAGAGAAGTTCAGGTATGATTTTCAGGCGCATAGCGCCTAGGAAAGCAAGCCTAGAAATTATGGACTATTGTCCATATTTTCCATATAAATTATGCTATTGTCACTATCATTATCCTTGTCCATAACCCATATCTGTAGGAATAGATTGTTTGTCTTTAGTTATTTGCCGCTATTTTATAAATTTAAGTGCCTGTGTCAGAAGTCTATGCCCTGATACTACATAGATAGTTGAAAATCTGGCATGATTTCCGGCAATCATGATGGATTTTCAGCATAAGCCCAATAGAAATTTATTTGTGTAAGGCCTCAGTCATACCGAAAGCAGAGTAAGCCAAGGCAAATACGAGTGTCTCGAGCAAGCTGATTGCTTCCCAAGTGGAAAAGAGAATAAGGAAATGGGTTCAAACTGGCTTTGTGGGTGTCTCCAAGCACCTCCGTCAAGCTCCCCAAAACCGCGGCTTCATCGCTGAGGAGGACATTAGCCAGCCCACACGAACCACAATATCAGGAAGCGGAAGGTGCTACAAATGCGGCAGAGAAAAGGACAGAAAAAGCTGTAATCGCTGCTTCAAATGCAATTGGTTCGTGTGCTCTTCTATCTCGCAATCAAATTTCGTAATTTGTAGTAGTTGCTTTGATGAGTGAAATTTGAGTTCATTGCAAAATTTTCTTAATTGAAGTTGTTTCTCTTACTCAATCGTTCTTTTAACATCAAGCTGCTGTAAATAAGTTCGTGAGGCATGCAAAGGGATATCAGATCAATTATCAGAGTACTTTATATTTTTAACAATACTGTAGAAGAGGTAGATTGCTGGGGTACCCGTGTACCCCATTTCGTAGGCGATGCAGGTAAAAATATTATCGTAGTGCAAAGGTTAAATATAGAATATTTTTGTCAGACAATTTCAGTGAAAATGACAGCATTATAGATAGAACGCACTTGAAAAGTCATCGATTTGGTACATATTTAACCCTCACAGACCTGAGTTTTCCATACCCGGCCTATATTGTGGAACTAAGTTTTACATCTAGAATCGCTGTCAAAACTTCGGGGTAGCTTATTTTATGTAAAACGTGATTAACCTGGTTTGACGGTGAGCGTCCTTAGCTTTCTTAAACATACGATAGTAGCGTTTCAAAAGCCATATATATTTGGCACAATACCTTTGTATTAAGAAGCAATTTCATGATGTCTACTGCTACAAAAAACCTCGCATGCATTTCATTTCATTGAAATAGGTTAATTTCTTGTTGCCGAATGCTTATAAACTTAATTAAGGCCTAATATTTTTAGTTTCATGCTGATAGATTGATCATATGGGCTACCCGCAACGCGCTATCATGTACAAAAAACACTCGCATTTCCAGTCTTATATCGCAAAACACGGCTACACGCGTAAATGTGAAACAATAAGTGAGTGAATCTCATACATTAATGCACCATCAGAGACATGAGCAAAATCCGTTTTCATATACTATTTTAATAAGAAGTTCTGCACCCTCTGAGACCTGAGGAGCTACCCCGCCTACTTCTAGTGGTTCATTTATCATTCCCGGGATGCGTTTATTAATTAACATTTCTCAACGCTTTTCTTTGGTGTCATATTTCCTGGTGCTGGAATACATGTACAATTTTTATATGTTACAATTATGTTATGATTATTCAATATTTTTGGAATAAAATCACTTTGACTTTTGACTTCTCATAAAACCATGAAATCACCGCTAAGTTTCATTATCAAACTACAATTTTTACATTTCTCGTAAGTCCAACTTGTGAATGATGTAAATTACCATCACAAAGTAAATCTGAATCCCCAAACTGATGACTAACCCTGAGTGCTGAATTCAGGTCAAGTTAATGCTTAATAAGTATTCTCCATTACTTTTTAAATGTAACTTATAGAACTTAGGTGGACACGGTTTGAAAAAAGTAGGGCTACGTTTTTTCTTCAACACGGTAACACGGTAAGAGCTCATGGATACCACCTGACATTTTATTATAATCAAGACTTCATTCAAGAGAGTAATACCACAATAGCGGTTACGGACATCTAGTGACTACTTAATTCGCCGTAAGTGACAGATCATATATATTATTTTTGATCTAACGAAGATTTTTACCTCGTTAACTTCTTTCAACGGAAGGTCGAACAGCTCTTTAAGTGTCTCCATAGCATCGTCAGCCGCATCTAGTTTTCGATTTGTGGAAGTTCTGGAATCCATCCGTCCTAGGAGGATATCCAATTTGTTCTTCTGTTCCTCGAGATTGTCCTAAAGAAAAATAAAAATGCGCTGAATAACAATTATCACAAGAAATAATTGACATCGGTATTTTGCTAAAGCGATATGCTGAGATTGCTAATACCATAATTAGACTTTATGCTTGTTGCCTATAAAAAACCAATGTTACTTCAAATAATGGAACAAGATGTATGTACGTACTGTTAAAATCTTCATTTTATTTCTAATATAGTTCAGTGAATCCATGACACCTGGGAAGTCCTTTGGCTCCATAACTCTGGGTAGACAGGGTGAGGTTACTTCAGTTTGAAAGGAATAATTCGCATAATCAGCACCTGGAATGAAAGTTATGCCTTATTTAATGACGATTATAGATTAATCAAATACGAGAATATAGATTCATCGGAGGAAGTCGATTCACAGGAACCTTTGATGAACATTCAGATTACAAATATCACAGACAGCTTATTAATCAACAAAATGAAGTCCTGCATGTCCATCACGTGAAACGTCTATATTACTTCTGTCTGAGACAGATGTATTGATATTTACTCAATATATGCTCTATAACTAATGACAGATTCCGAAATATCCAGTACAAATATTTCTCGCAAACAATCAAGACAAGACCATATGTTTTCATGCTCTATGTGGTAAGAGAAAATAGGATGGAATATAAGGTTATCATCTACTGTGATTAATAGCTGACGTTCGAACATTAGAACATGATACTCATAAAAGATATTTCTTTGTTTCTTACTTTCATTAAGTGGAGAATTCGCTTGAGTTTCTGAAGTATCATTCATTGTACTTTCTTGTAAGTTCACCGTATCTGCACGTTTCATTTGTATTAATCTAAAGGTTTACGTGAAATGCGATCTGCCCGTTCGTTTTCGCTGTCAGTGGGATTTGAACCAATCAATGATCTGAGATACTCATCGGCTTCTTTTCGAGAATTAAAATGACCTTTCTCACTGCCTGGTATCTGAATCCATTCCTTAAAAAGGATGATCTTTCAATAAGAGTGGAAATTCTTCTGGAAACAAATTGATAAAATTGATTAGAAATTTCTCCTATCACTATCAGATAACGCGATTTACTAGGATATCCTTCTATACTTATCCATTATGATTTCCTAACTTTTATGAATTCTGAAAAGCGATCTATTGAAAATTGAAGCTCAATTTCTGGTAATTGAAAAAATTATGTTCAGCCTCATACATTCCGTTAACATAATCAACCCTTGAAGCAGACTGGTAGCACATATCACTTGGTAAATAAAATTAAGCCGATTATTACTAATTCCTTTCTTTGTTATATCGGATTCTCATCTTCCTATCATATGTCAACTATATCATAAGCTCAATTATTACCAGATTTAACTTAATCACGTCACGGAGTTAGACGAATGGTTATATTTATGAATTATACCCACATTTACTAACTCTTTCACTTACAGTTATGTCTCTGTCTAGATAAGACAGATTCGTTGCAGGCGGAAGACACGTTTTCAAACTATAGATCAACGAAAAACATGAGATTACTTTTTCCATTATTCTATATGCGAGTAGGCCACCCCAACCGTGATATATAGTTTCTATACGAGTGAGTATGCACCATAGAAATAAACTGTATATCTGAAGTTGACTAGAATGGAAATTGACTCAAGGTCGCGGCACATCCGAGGGAACTAAGTTGGGGCATGTATCACCAATGAAAAGCTTCGATTTACTCATGTGACTGATTCTAACCCAATGATACAGACGTTGGCAGGTGCATCTAAGTGAAAATGCGTGTGATTTATGTGCCGTTATTGTGCATTGCATGAAGCTTAATTTCCATTCTAGAGGTTTTATTGTTGTCAATTTCTATGGTATGCACACCGTTCATAACGTTTGAGAATAAGTAAACAAACTTAAATGGACTGTCTGATAGAAACTCACCTCTCATCCACGGATAAAGGAGCCGGCCAAAAGCACAACTGATGCCTCTGCTTAGTTGATTTCGGAATCACCCAAGAAGACGGAACTGTGAACAGTGACTTTGGTCGTCGTCGAAAAAGTCGAATACTGTGAACTGTTAAGAAAATCAAATTCAATAATTAATGTATATGCAAATAATGAAGAACTAGATGGTAATTACTGTTGATGCTGTTGATGCTTGAAACAAGTCAGCATATAAGCATGTTATAGTAATGAAGTGGTCAGTCATTATGGAAACCGAAGAAGTTGCTCAATTTGTTCATTTCATAGTCCTCATAGAGCAACATAACATAGAACAACATACCACATATACAAAAATGGACAGTAATGGAGCAGAGCATAGATACAAGACAAAATTTTACGCAGGTCAACATCAAAATTTCAACAGCTTTAGGGGCCATGAGGCAGTAATATGGCTACCGAAAACCCTGTTTGCAGAAAACTTGAATAACTAGTGGTTTTTTAAACATTGTCTTGGTCGTTCATAGTACGTTTTGGAAGGGCCAAGTATAGACATCAATTTCACGAAGATTAATGATGTCTTTCTAGTTCTTTATTTTTGGGTGCTAGAGCGAAGGAAGCTGAGATTTGCTAGACAACTGCTAGTATCACCACTATGAATAAAATTGATACAATACCATAGAACCCATATTTTTCACTGTGTTATCTAGGTCGTACGCCCTTATGGAGAACGCATAGTGCTCAGATTATAAGATCGAAAAGTTAAAAAAATTACAATACACATGGTGCTACCGATACATATAACTGTCACTAATCAATGATTGTTCCATTTCTCTGATTTATTTGTGGGGACATTGATCGACGTTCGTTCTGCCTGTTGAACCATCAAGCTAGTGATCAATTACCGTAAGGCGGGGTGACTTTGGACAGTTTTGAAGTTTACCTCAAATCTTCAATTACTTAAAAGTAGAAAAATTACTGATAATTGACATCAAAAGTTGCATCTGCATTAGTACAACATGCTTACCAATAATCAATGCTAACCAACATTTGTTACAGTACTGTTTTTTTAAAAAAAACTGTCCAATGTCACCCCGGGATGGGGTGATTTTCGACACTCAATAAATTAAAACAGATTTTTATGAAAATGTCGACATGCAGCACTTACATTTTACTGTGTACTAAAAAGTGAGTGAAGAATGTTCAGTCACACATAGCATCATGCTTTCTTTTGATCTCGTGCTCAACGTTGCCTCATTCGAAAAGATAAGGAGCATTACTGTGCGAATTTCAATGAGTTCGAAGAATTTCTGGGAGCTGGATTGTCGCACCTTGTGTATGGCTCGTTGGCCTAAATGTGAGCCTGAAGGATTATTTTGTGTGCATACCATGTTCGACTCATACCACTCTCACACGAATGTATTGACAACAGCAGTTGAAAGTGATCACATTACTTTCTTACCATAAACAGCACCTTAGCTCATCTTTTTCAATCCAATGTCATTCAAATCCACATAAAAATGTTTAGGGGATTGATGGTGAGCGCGGCGAAGTAAAAGCAACAAGCGTCTGATTAGGTCCAATAAGTAACAACGATGGAAATTGCACGGGTTAAGTCACGCATAAATTCAAAGCTCCACGTAGATGCAATTGTATGCAAAAATGTGCATGCCATGTGCTACTCTTTTGACTGGTCAAGTTGCTATGGGGATTACAATTCGCATCAACTGGTCGTCCATTCATCACCGAGTTTAAGAAAGACACACTGTTTTTCAAACGACATTGTATGAATATGGAAGGACTCACAACAAAATCGATCATCAAAATTGCGTTTACCAATAACACTCAATATGAAAAGCGATGATGCTATGTCAGGTAATTAACAGCGAACATCCTGAATTGTATGAGAACTTCTTAGGAACATCTTCAAGAAATTACATGCCAAAAATTCAAAGTAGGCCTATTTGATAAAATGTAAATACCACAGAGCTGTGACGATTACAGAAACCCCGAAACCATGTAAACAGCGAAAGTCAATATCTAATTTTTTAACTGAAAGAAAATATGTGCTTTTGGTTTTAGTTGCTCTATTAAAGTACAATTATGTCGGCACGTCCGCTGTCCCATGTCACCGAATTTTTGAATTCTAGCACTTTAATTCAAGTTAAAAGTACCTCATTTTTTTGTTATTGAAACGAGATGCTAACTCTACGGTGCAATATTTTAACTCTTCTTCTGCTTCCACTAGAATATTCGTGTCAGGTCTTCAAAGAAAGGAAATCTGATGAGCTCCTTTCGAAAATGTACAACATCAAACACACACGCGCGCATTGCTGCTTATTGTCTGTCTCATAAGCCGGCCTCGCAGCACAATTATATTGTGTGCGTTCGTTCCCATATTGATAAAATACGACTTATCAAACGAATTTTTCGCATTGAATATCACATCGATTGTTGCAATGCTGGTCAATAATTAGATTGCATTTGATAAGATTTACGAAATTATATAAAGCTTTCCGTTTGTGCAACGATTAATGAAATGGTCTGCATTTACTTAATATATTGGTAGTGGCTCTTGTCACCACAAAATGATAACGATAAGACACCCTCAGGCTATTGTCAGCGCTCAAAAAAAAGTTTACCCTCTCAGAATGATTCCGTTTGTTGAGTTGATTTTTTCACACATATTTCATAAAACATATTCAAATAATTAAATGCATGAAATTTTGTGGCCGAATTTCTCTCAGAAATAGATTTGTGGATAATCTCAAAAACAGTGATGATAATTGAATGATCTCATGCATTATAATTAAGTAATTGAGAAGTAGATGCATGTTTGTCAGAAGTGAACTTCTCTTGATCAAAGATATACGTTAATGAAACATGAACGTAATTTGCTCGGATGTGATAATCCAAAAATTTGAGTATACGTGAATTTCATGTAGCTATTTGGATACGCAAGGTACCATTAATGAATTGAGAGTCAACAGCTCAAGAATCTGAATTGTCGTGACAACATGTATTTTGAATTTCTTTGAGTGACAAGAATAGCCTGTGGGTGTGCTGTTGTTACCACTCAGCGGCAACAACTGCCACTGCCTAGTAGATCATGTTGAAAGGATGTATTACATGCATGATATTCATCACAAAAAAATTATTTCACAATATGTGCTTCAATTCCCTAATGGATGAACAGTAAATATCTGCAAAACACGCTGATTTTCAATGAACGTCTAGTACTAACGCAGGAGATAGAAACATCCACCACGTTAATTTCATAACATGTTTTCAATTATGACCTTTTAAACAAATAGGTGATATTATTAATGTACACATCACTCGTTCTGCTTCGTACGAAATCTTGAAAATGTGACCGCGACAGAAGCTGGCAATGTTAATTTTCATTGTTATTGTTTACATCTACAGTCTTGGAGCCATATATCGTTGGAATCATACTGCTATATGCACACTCTATGGCTATATGTTCGGTATGACTAGGTATTACAGTGAATTGGTAAATGGACACATTGTTTATAATTGCTGATTGAGGATCTTGACTGTCATCCAGTCACCTTGGCTGTAATGTGTCGAATTCCAAAATAAATTTCTCACTCCCAAAGATGTTCTCTCCACTTGTCGAAGCTATTCTGTTGCACTTTCTGTTGCAAAATAAGCACACATACAAAATGAGACTGTGGGACGCTTCGCGTGCCAGACGCCTTCTCAAATGTGCTATGTTTCTTTTGGAATTTAGCATATTAACGACAATGAACAGATACATATTCTGACAGATTATTCTGATGATTATGATCTATGATTATGACAGTGACGGGATTTCTAACAAATCACTTTATTGTAGTTTTGGTTCATACTTGAGTAATAGGCAAAAGACCGTTCCAGGACACCCCATTTTTCAATTTTTTTTGCACCTCTAAAAACGACTAAATTTATCAATTTAGGTCATTATTTCAGGTTTTTAAGACCTAAATTCATGAATTTAGACCGTTCCAGGACACCATAAAATTCAAAAAAATAGTATCTTTAAAAACGACATAAATTCATGAATTTTAACCCTTTTTCAGGTTTTTAAGACCTAAATTCATGAATTTAGACGTTTTTAAAGATACCGATTTTTCAAAAAATGGTACTTTTTAAATGGTCTAAATTCATGAATTTTGGCCATTTTTCAGGTTATGAAGAAAAAAACCGTTTTTAAAAATACCCAATTTTTCAAATTTTTCAAAATCTCAAAATTTGAGAATTACAATTTTCTCGCTTAAATCATGACCGTTCCAGGACACCGAAAATCATAAAAGTTGAGAATTTCAAATTCATGAATTTTATCCATTTTTCAGGTTTTTAAAATATATCATGTGACTAAAAATATTTCTTTAAAAATGGAAGAAATAAAAGTGGAAGAAACCGCAAGAATATATCCTTCGTTATCACAGTTAAAAATAAGTATATTGAATAAAGAAAAACACAAAGATAGAGTACGTTATATGAAAGATAAGGAATCTCAATTATTATTAAGATTAGAGCATTATAAAAAATTAAGAAAGAGATGGAGTAAAGTTAAGAATGTAACACAAGGAATTGGCATATTCTTAACAATAAGTTTAGGTGCTTTAACAATTGTTATATCTTCAGGTGTTTTAGTAATTCCAGTAGTTGCTACAGCTTTAACAGGTACGGGTGTTTTTGCAACTTCACTTGTTACAATGTTAGATAAATCTTTAATAACTAAGAAACAAAAATCATTAAAAACTAAGCATTTACATATTAAAGAAGTCTATGACAAACTACATTACTACTTTCAAAGAATATGTGATGATAATGTTATTACGTTAGATGAGATTGAAAAATTTGATCAAATAGCTAATGAAGTAAATCAAACCTTTCAATTACAGTCCGAAAAAGTTGATGATAAGAATAGACAGGATGGCAAAATTTCTAGTGATGGTAAAATTTCTAATGAAGAAAATGACAAATTTTTTTTAGAAGAGCTAAAAACTTTAAGCGAAAATTTAAGCAAAACTTTATTAAACAAAACTTTATTAAACAAAACTTAAAACGAGAAAACTTTAAACGAAAAGATGTCAGACAACAAAGCAATAAAAAAATAATTTGTTCAGTAAAATGTTTTTGTTGTATTCCAATGTTACCACAAAATTCAAATATTATATTTTAAAAATGGATAAAATTAAAGCTGATAATGAAAAAAGAATTAAACAATTAGGCGAGTTAATAAAACAAACAAATATTATGAAAGAAAATCATCTTCAACATAGAATGACAAAAGCTGGTATTCAATCTGATATGTTTGAAAAAATGCAGCAAACCGAGCAAGTAAAAACTGATTTTGAGAAAACTATGAAACCATTTAAAACTCTTGAAAAAGAACTTACAAATAATGATAAACAAATTGATATAACAGATCCAGAGCACAAAACTATATTAGATGACTATGGATTACTAGAATCAAACATTAATAAGAAATTACCAAAATCTATGCAATTTGAACATTCTATCTCATTTATAGATGGAAAAACAATACCTAGATTTTATCTCGGACAAAAAGAAATATTTCCACAACCTTTTCGAGGTTTAATTTTTTCACCAGATAAATCTCCTTTTAATTTAGATAGAAATTTTGTAAATCTTTTAAGAGGAGCAGATTTAAATAATTATGCTGTAGAAGATCTCATAAAATATAAAGCTATGTTAGATAGAGTTAAAGCAGGAAAAACTCTTAAACGTTATAGAGAATTAGAAAATTTATTATCAACGGGAGTTAAAGTAGGAAAAGGTTTATCTGAAAAACAGAAAACAGAAACAACTGTATTTTTACCAGATGATCCACAAGAATTACTAAATAGATTAAATATTTTAATATCGGCAATAAAAGAAGGACATAATTCTAGTTTCAATGAAATTCATGCTATATTAAAAAGATTGTTACAAAAGAAGATTCTAAATGAAGAGGATTATAAAAGTATAACGAACCGAATGTTCTAGGGTTTCGCCCGTAGTTGAAATATGTTGTTGTTTTTAATTTTTTATAAAAGATATTTATTCAAAATTTTAACTAAAAAATGTGTTCAGCAGATTTAGACAAAATTAATAATCATTTAGAAAATCTGACAGAGATTTTGGGTTCATCAAAATTTAGTACGACGTTAAAAATTATAACAACTAATTCATCACACACTTGTAATTTAGAACCCATTCTACATTTGGAACAAAATAAAAATTATCAAATTGCATTGACTAGTTTCTCCACATTTAACACTATTCAAAACGTTATCAAAGATGTGAATGATCAATTTAGATATTCTACTGATAAAGGTAAAACATGGAAAATACTAACTTTTCTTCCTGGTTCTTACGAAGTTGAATCAATATCAAATGAAATTAAGAGATATTTAGGTATACCATTTAAAGATAAGAAACAATTACATTTTGCAGTTGAACCGGCAGTTAATAAATTTTCTCTTACTTTAGACGAAAATCATCAAGTTGATTTTAATCATGATAGATCATTGTCAAAGGTATTAGGATTTAATAAACAAACCTATAGACAAGGTTATCATTTAGGTGAGAAGATTCCAAAAATAACTGAAATAAATTCAATTGTTGTACATTGTGACATTATTGAAGGAGGATATATAAATGGTAAACTGTCAAATTTAATATTCAGTTTTCCAGCTTTTACTGTACCCATTGGTTATAGATTAAATGTAATTCCACAAACATTAATATAATTCCCTATTACAAGAAAAACTATTAACAACATTAACATTAGAATCACTGATGAAAAAGGACAAGAAATAAATTTTGGAGGTGAAGAGATTATGATAGTTCTTTTGGTTCGAGAGGTATAAACTCCCGTTCGGGAGGTATAAACTCCCGTTCGAGAGGTATAAACTCCCACGCGAAGCTAGAGAAGTTTAATTTTCTTCTTCTTTAGAAACAAAAAATAAACAATCAAAAATAATTTTTTTTATTAAAAAATGAGTGAAGTACTACCATTAAATAAAAAAAACTTAAATTTAATCATCATCCAAATTTGTCTAATAAAATTTTGTCAGTTTTTTGTGGAAGATCAGGCTGTAGAAAAACATATCTATTATTTATAATTTTAACGACTCCAAATTTTTTGGATTATAACAATCTTATAATTTATACAACAACAGCAGAACAACCCGTCTATCAATTTTTAAAATATGGATTTGAAAATAATCTTAAAAAAACAGCAATTGCTTCATTATTCAAAGAATATGAAAAATCTGAAGATGAAGAAGAAATAAGTTCGTGGTGTGAAGAAGCAGCAAAAAATAATCAGTTAGTTGAATCCAATAAAAATAAGCATATAAAGATACAATTAAT